>JACCPG010006788.1:0-35866 GCA_016069955.1 Drepana arcuata | reverse complement strand
ATCTTGTTAGGGGGAACAAAATCCATAAACGACACAGTGGCTGTATGAAACTTGGAGGCAACGTGGAGTACCAAATTTGATTATTCCGCGAGGTTGGCCTATCGCCAACGTTGACTATTTATCAAGAGCTCTCCTCGCCCGACGGTTTACAAGGATGCTAATCATCGATGCGAGAACTGCTTAAAGTTGATGATACCATTACTGTCATTCATCATGTGTCTACTATTTAATTTGTTAAAACTATATCACGATAGCACCTACTATATACAATTAAACCTTTATATCTTCAATCAACTATGAAGACTGTGGCTTTTCTTTATAAATGGTATATATTGTTCTTCCAAAAATTATACACCTACAAAAAAAATTATGCTATAGTAATGGTTAGCCGTATAAATGGCGTTACCTTGAAGGCTAAAAGATGCATATGCAGAGTCTGAAAAGTGGCGTAATAGGCTCAGATGCAAGTCAAGTTTAGAAACATTAACACGGATATTTCCAAAATCGTATTATTTTTATTTTTTATAAAATATACGGTACATTATATGTTAAGTTGAGCTTCGTATATATATATATATATATAGTACACACTTTACACACAACTGGGCTTAAGTTTTATGTAAATACTTGTAATGGCAATGTTAATATAATTGTACATAACCAAAAATGTATGTAATGTACTTAAGCATTACAACAACTTTGGTACACAATGTTTCGCGTTTAATAGGGTATCGACACCTCTATATCATTCCATGTGTCTGTATATTTATTGAGTTGCTTTAATACCAAGTTGATGGGATATCAAATGTTGTATGAAATCCTTACAAGTCTGGGTGACCACTAGGACTGACGATAATTTATTACTGAAAAGAAAATAAATTAAAAGGAATTCATTGAATAAAGCTGAGTTGCAAATTGAAAATATTTGATGAATAATCACTTTGCACTTGAACTACCATACATATATAGTAGCCAGTCGTTTATAAGAAAATCAACGTATAATTGCTGTCTTTTCGATTAGTTAATTCGATTTGAACCCATTTGACAATTGCCCAAGCAGTTACTAATTATAAGCTTAATTAAAGCTTAGTTAGAGCTTAATTATAGTTATGTACGTAGTGATGTATTAAAATAATGGCATGACTAACATTCGTATTTTGAGCAATTACATTAATTGGTTCCTGGATTGATGAGACCTTCTCAACTATTAAGTAAGTATCGGTATTATAAATAGTTTCGTAAAAGCATGAGTAACTTGAGCAAGCCCAGAAATATGATACATTCGTAATTGAAAATTATTAAGGAGGTAATTAACTATATAATTAATTAACTACTAATAATGTCTTCTAAATGCAAAATGTTGTAGTGTTCAATTGGTAAAATGATAAAATAAAATAAAGTTTTTCTGAACTCAAGTACAGTGATTTGTCATACTACGAGCTTTACGTTGAAGGAAAACGTCGAGAGGAAACCTACAAACATATGAGAAGAAATTCAAAGGCGTATGTATAGTCGTGATTGAGTTACGGCGATGGACTCGCCATCTGTCACGTAAGCATCTAAAGTATGTTTCTGGCGGAAATTGTGTGTGTGGATATTACCTATAACACTTCTGCCCAGCCTTTCGGGGACCCTTGTGGGAAGGCGTGAGAAGAATTATTATTATTATAATTCTATACAATTTATTTAAAAAAACATATTTTTGTCATTCTCTTAAGCAGATAACTCAGTCTTTATTAAAATGAACCCCTTTGAGCTTCGCAAGCTTCCTGGGGTTGCTTCCGCAAGTTTGATTTATAGCGAGATCCGATGCGGGCTCGGGTTTCCTTACATACAATCTGTGGTTTGTATGGAATGCATGCGGCTTTATGGTACTCGATTACATTCAATATAACACGAAAGATATTAAACAATTAATAATAATTAACTCCGGTGGGTACATACATTTAAAACAGTTGGATAACAATTTGTTTCTCGTATATAACTTTTGTATATGATTGTGACAATATCGGCTTTTATATGACACCTCTTTTAATTCAACCGCGTACCGCGTGCGAAAGTTTTTAAGAATGTATGGATGTTTGATACTCAATCACGTCAGAATGGTTGAAGGAATTGGATAAAAATACTCGGGAATCGAACCCGCGACTAGGCCAGACAGCCGTCAGGTACATTATTAGCTATAACAGTATCATTCCGGAAAAGAAAAAAGACATACTTAGTAATTGTTAAAGTGGATGAAGCCACGGGGTTCATTGAATAAGTTATAAATACTTTCTCATGCTCTCTAGCAATCACGTATAAATGAATATCGAGCTCCGAGCACCAAAGCACTGCTTAAGTATAACCCAGCTAAATTGATAAGAGAGCTGTAAAGTTGAACCTTAAGCCATAACCATCTCGGCTCGTAACAAGGGACATTACCCGTATTATGTTAAGCACTCATCCCTCATAATAGCAGGAGGGTGACTTTAATAAAACAAAGGACAACATGTCGACACGGCGTCACTTCTTCCTCGATCGCATCTGTCAAATAATGATGCTCATTTGTCAAACGCAATCGGGCCGCGGGCGCGCCTCCCAACGATATATTTTCGTTGGTTGAGAATATCGAATAAGAATGACCGCGAATTCAGAATTATATAATACCATCAAGTAATCTACTCTCTCTCTGCCTACCGCGTGTAGGATCCGGTATAGTATAGTACATATAAGTATGTATGTAAAATCTAGCCTTCCGTAGCGGTGGAACCACATAAATAATATACTTAATTTAAAAAATTACATCCAAATAGTTAGTTCTCTGGCGTAAAGTGGGTGTGTGGGCACTACCTACAAATCTCCGCCTACCCTTTCAGGGACCCTTGGTAGACGTGAAGATGTATAATAATAATACCTTGGGATAATTCCACGCAAATTAACCAAAATAAGCAAAGCTTGTACTATGGTATGCAATGAAATGAATACTTATATAGATAGGTATATACATAAATACATAGGACATCCAAGACTAAGATCAAATACTCGTGTTCATCACATAATTATCTAATCTCAGCGGAAATCGAACCCTCGACATCAAGTTTCGCAGTCAGGAGCTCTAACCACTAGACCAGACAGCCGTCAAAATATAGACTTTCCCCTATTTAAATATGACGTTCAAAAGAGTTCCATTTACTCAAATCCTACAAACAGTCGAGCCACTTGTGTTCAGCATACATGCCATTTTGATATAGAAACAAGCTATATGTATAAATAAGTAACATTGAATAAGAGTGGATGTTGGGTCGTCGCTCCGTCGATCCCGTCATTTCTTTTATATTTTTTCATCAATGTCACACGTGACGCCTTCAATGTCATTTTCATATGACGAAAAAAATGTTTATTAAGACGCAGAGGCGTATGTACGTCGCGATATTACAATTTTCCACTAGTGAAATATGGAAAGCGATTTTTTACGAGAATATAACAAGGTGGATATGGGTGTAAGATTAAAAGTACGCCTAGGGTTGGCGCTGTGTAGTGACGCTAATAGATGGCCACATAGCACTTTGAGGTGGGAAGGTGGATTTTGACTTTGTTGCAGATATTTTTTCACACCATTCTAATGTTTTGCATTTCCAACATGGCGGGCATATTGGGAACACTTAATGAACGTCAAACTGTTATTATCCTTAGTTAATATTATAAATGTGAATGTAAGTTTGTTTGTTACGCTTTCACGTAAAAACTACATAACCGATTATCATGAAAGTTTGTACACATATTCCTGGAGGTATAAGAAGTAACATAGGATACATTTTATTAAAAAAAAAACATTTTTACGACTGAAAAAAAGCCGGCTTACTGATATTTTTTATGGTGATTGCTTATACCCAGGGTTAAGACATAGGCTACATTTGAATCCCGAAAGATTCAAAGCTCTAATATTATAAAGGCAAAAATATGTATGTTGCTCTTTCCACGCGGGCGAAGCCGCGGGCATAAGCTAGTTGTTACATATGAACATTTTATATGCCAACGTTTCCAAGTAAAAATCTGTAAAGAGAAGTAATGGCGAATATGTGTTTCACGTATATCTATAAACATGCTTAGTAATTTTATGCGTGAATGTAATGCTTTGGAATTATTAGATAGCCATCTAGACGATCATTATTCTAGGTGAGCAAAGATATTAATAATAATTAAACTTCTATTTATTTTGAACTGTGACATTTTATCAAACCGCGTATTATATTCAAAAGTTCATAGTCACTTCAACTGTATGAACAAAGGACGACACAAAAGTATTTTGTGCGTGCTCTGAAAAAGGAATTCTGCAAGAATACTTCGGCAGAGCTAGCATGGCTGACAAGTGTAGAATAAAACCTCTAGACAAATTAGTTGTGTACATAAAGGTTCTGCTTAGAGACTATCCCATTCAGTACCTAAAAAAAATGTTGTAAACCATTGAAACCACACGTAATGTATTTAGTTGATTATTTCGGTACTTAGGTAAGATACGCAAGCCTGCTCCTCATTATGTTTTAATTGGGAACGTTTAATTTCAAATTTGGAACGTGAATATTTTGTCGGCAGGGTAGGTAGATGGCGCTCTCGGTTGATAGTTGCGGCGTGGATGCTAGTCCTGCGGCGGGCGACGCGTCGAGCGTGGCAGATGTGCCACCGGTTGTGATTGTCTTGCCTCGATGATTGATGATCTTCCGCGGCGGTGACGCGCAGGGTTGTCAACTCACTTTTGATTTTACATATATCTTCTATACAAATAAATAAAGTTCGAGTGTGTGTTTGTAATATTAAAATAACCGCTTTTTACTAAATTAATATGGAATTATACTCGGTACATATATCAAAATATTCTTTTTTCTGTTTTTGACTGTCTGTTTGTTCCAGAAACAGACATAAATAGAAAATCACTGAAACGGCTGCAACTTAGGTTACTTTTATTGTAGAAATTGAACAATAACTTTTTTGTTTAGTTCCATGCAGACGAAGTCGCGGATACAGCTTGTTGATTAGTATGCGAAGTGCAAAGAGATTTTGCATTTTAAAACTCATAAATGCATCGCTATTAGAGCGAAAGGTGGGTGAATCGAAAGAGGTCTAGAAAGAACTGGGGTTCTATTCCCTCGTGTTCCCCGTTTACAAACAAACATTTACTAGAATATTTTGGTTTTCAAAATAAACACATTGTAACAACCATTGTCAGTGAACAGAGGAAAGAAGTAAACAAAGTGATTAGAGTAAAATATCTTTTGTTGCGAAGATAACAGTTGTAAATAATCTTTTGTGCGCAGTTCGTCGTATGTAGTAAGGCAAGTACCCTTGAATAGGGATTATCCCCTTCCGTTTAATAATGATTGACAATTCTCCCTTTCGTTTTTATGCTGACTCCGCCTACAATTTAATCTAAGAGAACTGCAAAATATTTGCTTAATCGTTCAAAATGCTAGTAACTTATACTATAAATTATTATAGCTTATAGTTTTTTTACATTTAAGTCTATGACTATGCGTTTTTTTTTAATTAGTATCAATGGAATCAATCTTAGGGCAAATTTTACTTATAAGCTGGGATAGGCGGTTTTATCTTGCTTCTTATTTTTGTTAAAAAGTTCAGTTATAAATTTTTACATCTTGATATTACAAAAATTTTGATATTGTAAAGCTAATACTATAATAATTTAACTTTAAACGTATAATTTTTTGACATATTGTTTAAGGAAGCTAAAAACAATAGGTTTTGCAATTTATTAACTATGAATGAAATATGTTTCGATTTTCTGTAAGTGTCAGCCCTAGCGATCTATTCAACCCACGTTTATTCAATATAAGCAAACTCAGGCATAGGCCACAGTAAAAGTACTTTGCCGAAATATTCTACATTCGTCAACTGTTACCACCGCTATATGATTTCAATATATTTGCTTTACTCATCGTATTGTATCATAAACATGTATTATATCTTTGGTATATTGTTAAAGTTAAATTATATTTAAATACTAGCTGTACCCTGCCACGCTTCGCTGTGGATATGTGACTGATGCAAAAAATATAGATAAAAACAATCCTTGATGTGGATTATATATCATGCTAAAATTTCAGCTCGATCGGTGCAGAACTTTTTGAGTTTTTGAGGCGTACACAAACCAACATAAATTTTTTATATATATAGAAGATTGGACTATGTTGTTACGTTATATAGGAAAGAGACACTTTGTAGTTTCCATCGGGTTAGAGTTTAAAGAAAATGTCTATATTATAAAAAAATGGTCCATTTTCCTGACGTAACACGTAAAATTATCTCTACAGGATAGACAACAATCACAATTTTATCTCAGAGATCTCTAGCTATATTCATGGGTTACAGGGAAACTTCTATTTAAACAATAATTTCTATGATACTTGTCACGCCATCTGTAGCATGGAAAACATGACACAATGTATCCGGAGAAGGCTTCGTGCTGAAGTGAGAACCATCATGTTTAGGTTGGATTTCGTATCAGCATCATCTATTTGGAAATACATATTGATTATATATGCGTCATTTATCTTATTACTCTAGGAAAAAGAGTAACTGGGATGAGCGATGCACATATTTTTAGAATAAAAACATGATTTAGTACTATTGTCAAAAAGAACGAAATATTTCGCCTCGTAGGTCGTAGCCTTAAAACCGTAGCTGTTACGAGATTAGTTTCAGTATATATCAATAGATGGCGTTGTAACCTTTTTTAAAGACATTGCAATTCTTGTTGTTGTAAGATATTTTATTTATATTGAACTAGCTGTGTCCTTTGCTTTTACCCCCCTACAATTTGATTTGATTGGTATTTTTTATCTGAAGTTAAACATGTTCTATATATTATTAATCCATCTAGTAACTCTGTGCTGTCTCATCCAGTGCCAATCAGTAGGTAGTTTTTGCGTGAATGAAGAACAAATATCTTCATGAACTTTAGCATTTATAATATTACTATTGATGTTTACAGAGTAATTAACTGCAAGTTAAACAGTTCTCAAATGAGTAGTTTTCATGTTTCGATATCATGTAATCTCTATAAGATAACGTTAAATATGTTTACTTTAGGATAAGTATTTTTAAGAATATGATGACGGTATTTAAGACATCCTTCCTTAATATTTGGGATGTAAAGCAAGATTTTAAATATTTAACTTAGATCTTAGGTATTTGGTTACCAAGTAGCTATAAAATCAGTTTTATGTAATTATGTATTATGACTTACATATAACTTTATAGTATTAATAATTTTCAGCTAGGTCCAACGAGCAACATACCAATTAGACCAATTATTATAATCATTAAAAAGTCTAATACTTGCCAGATAGTTAGGGCGCGTTAGGTGCGTCAAACAAACTTATTACATCTCATTATTACTGATTACATTGGCTATAAAGATTTGTAATACAGAATTGTTAATTCAGTTTCCAACTATTGCTTCAACGATCATGGAGTTCCGAATATTAATCTGATCTCTTGGCAAGGTTACATATGTGTGTGAAATTCTTCAGCACTTTTCGTAGTACTTGGCTTTAAATTGGCACATTCCTTTTTTACCTAAGTACAGAAATTAGTTAGGTAGGTACAAAGTAAGGGATAGGGCCATTAGCTGAATAATATTTGGGGTCGACGAGAAATTATTTAATTGACAGATGGCGAATCGGAATGATCCTTGCGTCGTAATTATTGCCGATGGACATTCGTCATTGTCCAGTGGTCAGGGCTGAGACGGTGAAACTCGAGGTAACGAGCTTGGAAACCATAGGTGGCTGTGTTATGTTATGAATATTCATATCTTATCTATACATCATATCTTATCTATATAAGAATTAGTGTATATCGCTTATTTATATATCGCGTATAAGCTTTAATTTGTTTGTGTCTAGGAAAATTTGTGTAAAATGGTCCCAAGGATAGTATTGTTATATATTATTTATTATTATTATAGAGACTAATGAATGAGGACGAAGATATGTGTAGGTCTAGAGAGAACTAGCGCTCTATTCTCTCTGCCTACCCCGTTAGGAACTCGGCGTGATGATATGTATGTATGTATTATTATTATTATATTATATTTATTATAACTATAGCACTGCCTACACAACTCTGCCTCCCCTTTGGGGACCCTTAAGGAAAGGCACGAGCAACATTAAATTATTATTATATTTCATTGATTGATTCAATTGGTAACTGTTGGTAATTTGTAGGAATATTTAAATTCAAGACCGAAATGAATGAACTTATAAATGAATGATTTTTAAAAATCGTAATTACCGAAACAATGGCCTAATTATCTAATTAAAGGAGCTTTGAACTAGTTTGCTAATCACCCATGACCATAACACACGGCAAGACATATATACCGAGGGTGGGTGATGACAGGCATTACAACCAATTGAGCTTTCAAAGTGAACGTTGGTATACAATAATATATCAATGACCATGCCAGCATCAGCGGCAAGCCAGGCGTCCACGTCAGTGAATCAGTACTGTGCTAGTGACAACAACTGGAGTCAAGAGACACGTGCGAACAATATCCAGAATGTAAGTGTAACTTTAAATTGGCAGAGGGGGAAGTAAGAAAGAGAAAAGGCAGAGAAGGCCATACCTCTCGAGACTTGCTCTTTCGCTTTATCCACATTCATCAGCCTCTTCATAGATGATACGGTTTCGTGAACTCTTGACGTTCCCATTCTTGGGTTTCCGATTGATTACATTACTAATAGGCAAATAAAACCGTGGTGGCTGAGTAGACTAAGTATGTGTGTAGTTAAGATTGCAGGTTCAAGTCCCGATAGTCAGTCGGACCACGAGCTTTAGGGTCATTGCAAATTTCGTTAAGTACCGTGATCCCTCACGTTGTTAAATTAAATCTACGGTGTTAATGTATCTGTTACATTCAAACCTCTGCCTACCCTTTTGAGAACCCTAGTTGCTAGAGGTGAAGCTATTGAAATCATCAATGATAACATGTCATATTGCTACTTAATATAAATAAATGTCAGTGTATGTACATTCAAAAGAGCAAAAAAAAGGTAGAATCCCTTTCCGATTTTAATAGAAATGTTTTTACAGTCTTTGCAGTGGAATGAGATGCCAGTTCACAACGTAGTCCCAGTCGCAAGTGGCATTAGTCACAGTAACTTCCAAATGCCCACCGGCAGCGGAACTCAGCACGGCAATAACGCACCGAATGGCGCCAATCCGCCCAGTTACGTCATGCCCTACGAGAGAGACGTCGTCAATGTAGCCCAAGGATACACAATATACCCACCCAGGGGTCCTATAGTGCAATATGCCCCAAACGCAATGGTACGCAGCACACACAATAGCGTAAATGTTTGGGCCAACCAACCGAATATAGGAAGATTCGTCAACCAAACGAACGGTTGGAACAGTAACACCAAAACAACTGGAGGAGTTAGAAAGCAAAAGCGTATAAGAACCGCATTCACTAGTCACCAGATGATGGAGCTGGAACAGGAATACGCAAGGACACGATACCTTGACCGCACCCGGCGCATAGAGCTCGCAGACTTACTCCGCCTTAACGAGCGCACAATCAAAATATGGTTCCAGAACCGTCGCATGAAAGAAAAGAAGGATCGAGCTGAAATTCATGAGGATTGCGAAGAGCCAAGTACTACTTCATCACCGCCTGATCTTGGAAGCAGTCAGATGCCGATGTTGATTCATGAACAATTCATGCCGGTTGTCAATGACGTGTACGATCGCGGTGTTTTTATTGAGCAATATCCAGTGTCTTCGACGTCATTACCGATGACATCGACGAGCCTAGTACCGCAAATAGTTCAAGCTCCTTTGATGAATGAGTACCAAGGAATAATGACAGAGGCGCCTTGTCAATCACAATACCAACAGGTACACCTTCAAGTACAACAATACCCATCGTCGCACAAAAGCGAGGTTCAAGAGGCATCTCCACAAATGTCACCAGAATCCGAAATGCAACCAGAACCTTCGACCACTAACTCGTCTAGTGACATAATTGAGAAGAGTTGGGATCTATCCTGGATCCGAAGTATAAATTCCGAAGAAGAATTTTAGATTAGAATTTGTATTATGAAATTCCATGCAGTGTAGGTATAATTTTAATAATATAGAAATATTTGATACGTTACTAGATAGTTATTGATGGAATTTAATAAAACTTTTCCTGTGATAGATGTTACTTATTTGTATCTTTGAATCCTATCCATGAATCTATGAAAATACTTAATATATGACGTATGACATCTATAAATCTAGCCAATTAACTAGTTGGTATTATTCTTACTACCACTCTAAACCATAAGGAAGCCTTAAAATACAATTTCTACAATAAAAATAATACAATAAGTGGAATCAAACTTTCATTCCTAAAACATATAATTTAAGAGAATTCTAAAATACCTGTAATTTTTTTTTATACCATTTGGGTGACAAATAAGCATGCGGCCCACCTGATGTTAAGCGGTTACCGCCGCTTATGGACGCTTGGAACACCAGGGAACATGCACGTTAGGAATTTAATGTTATAATGCTAACAGCATCGCTATCGATTGACTGTCGAGAATAGGGCGCTGTGTCTGTCTGTCTATCACACTGTATCTGATAATAACTACATTACTTAACGACATTAGCTTTGGCACAGACACAGTTAGTAAATGTGCAAACATCAAAGTTACATTGAACGATCTATTTGTTATATAGTCACAGGATTTAACGAGATCATAAACCAATGTTTCTTTTTTTTCCGTCATCTATCTGCTCGTTACAATTGATCTCCGAAACACATTTATTTTATTGAAATCCGTAAATGGAAAAAAAATTAAAATCAAATTCTACATGAATTAATTGCTTCATATATGTATACAACCAAGATTAACTGTGTATATTTAAGTTTTTATTGGTGCATCGATTCGTTAGGGCCTTTCTATCAGAGTTCCAAGAGATCCTAGAAACAAGGCATGCATAGATACGCCAGACTGATGGCGTGACAGCGTTGCTTTAAATGGGGATTTCACTTTGGTTAAACCTGTTGTAGATCTTGTCCCTTTAATTAGTTCCTAAACTTACTAATGTTATAAATGAGAAAATTTGTGGATATTTGCATTGCAATATATTTTTAACCGTAAATAACATTTTCAAGGACAGGAACGTCGAGAGTACTCGAAACCGACGAGCATGTATGAAGAGACTGATGAATGTGGAGGAAGCGAAAATGGTATGTAAGTCTAGAGAGAACTGGCCCTCTATACTCTCTGCCTACCCCGTTAGGGACTCGACGTGATGATATGTATGTAAATAATATATAAGTTTCTTATCAACGTATTTATTTTCTCTAATGTGTGTGGAGGGGCTTACATATACCCAAATTTCTACAAACAAGAATAATATATGTAATAGTATATACGATAAGTATGCAATAATACTCATCATTATAAACTACACACATGTACAGTCGAAGGCAAAAACTTGGAATAGAACAAAATTTTATAATTAACTAATTCAATTACAGCTTATAAAAATTACTCGCTCACACCAATATAGATAATTCCTTTTCTTGTAATCTAGATATCGTTATATCATTACTAATATTAGAGCCGTGGTGGCCGAGTGGTTCGAGCAGTTGCCTGCGACGCAAAGGTCGCAAGTTCGAATCCCGACTGTACCAATGAGTTTTTCTGAACTTAAGTACAGTGATTAGTCACACCACGAGCTTTACGGTGAAGGAAAACATCGAGAGGAAACCCGCATACGTCTGAGAAGAAATTCAAAGGCGTATGTATAGTCGTGCTTGAGTAACGGCGATGGACTCGCCATCTGTCACGTTGGCACCTAATATACCCTTGGCGGAAAGTGGGTGTGTGGGTATTACCTATACACCTCTGCCTACCCCTTCGGGGACCCTTGTGGGAAGGCGTGAGGATATATTATATATATATTATTATAATATAAGTGTGTCTAACCCTTATCCCGATTAAAGTCTAAAATGGATAAAAACACTCTTATTCGTTTGTGTATCTTTAGCAACCAGCATGTAACGTTTTATAATGATTTATTGTGTAGTAAAGACGTGAAAACTTAACGAACAAATGAAATATTATATTGAAATGTTTGAATTTAGACGGCTTGCCTTGTCAGAGCTCGTAGGTGTAAATCTTAAGGTCGTAGGATAGATTGCCATTGAGAACTGCTGTTCGCGAAGATGAATATCAGTCTCCTAGTCTTGGAAATTATACGTACTTATATCTGTCTACCTGGAGTAATCGAAAGTAGCGAGCATGCATGAAGGGTCTGATGAATATCTATATAGAAAGAGGTCTGAAAGTCTCGATCGAGCTGGCGTTTACCTCTCTCCGCCTAACCTGTAAACGATTTAGCGTCATGATATATATGTATATCTTCATCCTACTATTATTATAAATGCGAATGTATGTGAGTATATTTATGCATAGATGTTTGTTACTCGATCACACCAGAACGACTGAATCGAATTGAATGACATTTAGCAAAGAGATGGATTATTAACTGGATTAACACATATAGTGTTTCGTTCCGAAAATAAATCTCGTTACAATTATTTTAATGAAATTGTATTTTTATACGGGTGAAACCGCAGAGCACAGCTAGTATATACATAAAATATCGTAGTCTTATCCTCATAGAACAAAGTTTGTTTGAGAATAGGTACATTTTGTGGATATCTCACGCTAAGACGAAAAGTCGAAGCCTGCAAAGTGTTTGCTTCCATGACATTCTTCTGCCTAGCTCCCTAGGTTCCTTAATATAATACTTCATCATATAAAATCAATATATATATATATATATATATATATATATATATATGAAAAATATTAAAGTTAATAATACAGGGAAACAAATACTTCTTGCGATCGCGGTTTGCAATGCAGGCATTTTTTAACCAGATCATATATATTTAATAATCCTGGTTATGTCTATATACTCGTAAACGTATATTAAGAATATACATGCCACAGATAGCAAATAGCCTAATGACGCTGCAATCGATACGCCAACTGACATTTGGTGTACTTATAATTACCTTATAAAATATTAAACACATTAAAAAGCAATTATAATTAGTTAATTGAATATGATTAGGTAATATTAATAATTAAATAATGATTCAGTTATGAGGAGTATATAATATATATAAGTTATGAATCTCTTAAAATGTATTAGTCTCATAGAACCGATTGATATTACGAGGATGAAGTATACGTGGGTTGGACCAAGTGGGGTTAAAATAACAGCAAGTTTGAATAATGGCAATTCACATAACTTTATAAAAATACCGTCGACAACAAATCATGTAAGTTATTCCTGTGTCTAAACCATAACAATTGGATTATTATTGTAACAGATGTGTGCATCCATATTGCGATTGACACATATATGTCTACGAACCCCATGGTCTGTGTGTGTAGTCGTTGTGTTGCCTGAAATAAATATGAATAACTGAATACTTAAATAAGAAAATATGAACCACTTATTAATTTCAATTATAGAATAATAATAATATTTATTTGGCAACAATATACAACTGGAACAAAGGAACGATGACAAGAGAACGATGATACACCGACAGAAGTATAAAACTGTGTCGCAATAAATTAAAACGTGAAACAAGAGATAATGAATTCAATTTGGATTGAATATATTTTGATATTTCTTAAGTTTTATTTCGGCTTATTTTGCCACATTTGTGGTATTTCAGCAAACCTAGCTTACGACTGTCTGCAGATTGGGCGAATGCGATTATTTTTTTTTTGTTTTTACAGGAAGACACCAGCCAGTCATTCCAAAACTCCATTAAAAAGAACAAGCGTTACAGGAGTGCCTTTACCACCGACCAGATCAATTATTTGGAGCAACAGTTTCAGAAGTTCCCTTACATTGGGATCGGGCATCGGAAAGAGGTGTCCAGTGCCTTAAATATTCCAGAAAGAGCGGTCAAGATTTGGTTTCAAAATCGTAGGATGAAGGAGAAAAAAGATACAAAGACAAAGGAACTTGATGAACATCAACCCGAGGAATTTGGGAAAGAACCATTAAATAATGTGCTTGCTGTACACTTACCTAACGAGCCTAAATCGTTACCACTGTTGGTGTCTCAAGATACGTGCGCCATAATTGGTAATAAAGTAAAAACTATACCACAAACACAAAAAATGAACTATTCCAATGAACCAACTTGTAGTAAGGAAAACCCAATATCAAAAGTCCAGGAGCATTCGTTACCTGCAAGATCAAACGAGTCATCTGTTTACAATATTACGGCTCAGTTTTCAAATGATTTGTGCAAGAATAATAAACAGGAATCACCACATGTATCTAACAATAACATGAACATCGGTAGTCGTGACCCGTCTATACCGCAATCGAGAGCAGATAAGAGGTTACCCGAAGTTCAGGATTCGCCGGAAGACTTGTCCGCGTGGAAGAAAACAATTATTTCTCAAAGCGTCAACGTTTCAAGACCAAAAGTATCGACTAGTTCGGGATTTGTTCCGGTCATACCGAGCTTCTATGCGCAGCCTTACTTCCCACAGGCTAGTATGCTCTGGAACCCTATAAACGTTATGCCTATTATGTCAACGGGAGGATCAGCTGTGGCTATAAGCAGCAATCAGTCGGGACATTTATCTGTACATCAAGATCACGTGCAGAGGAAGTGTTGTAGTTGTGACTGCCACTTGGTGAAACCAGTTCATAGGATACCAATGAGCTTTCAGGGAGAGGTTCATCCACATTACATTTTTACCACTGTACCACATTGAAGTATTACATCCAAATATTAGCTAATTTGTGCTAAGTGACTTGTTAAGTTTGTTGTGTAAAATTTATTGTTATTGCAGAAATTTACTATTTTTATTGTAATAAAACTATTAAGTATTGAATTAATCTTTATTATATTAAAATATTTAATCCTACATTTACAACTTTTAATTCAAAATTAAATAAGTACATAATGTTAAAGTGCACGAACTAGAAAGTTACAAATAAATAAAACAACCAATTTCAAAGCTTTAGTGTTCAGTGAATAGAAAAGTGAATTATAACAAGAAAGTTTAAGTAAAGTAATAAAGTCCCATAACTATTCTATATAACATCACATTAAATAACTTATTTCACTACAATAAATAAAAAATAAATTAAATAAATAGTCTATTCAAATAGGCATGTACATCTCTTATATTCTATACTTAAACATCTAAATTTCAATAAATTAAAATAAGATACTAACATCTAGAAAAGTCTATACATACTTACTTTAACAATTTAAGAAAATGTTAAGTACTGCTAAAAGTACATTGTATCGCAATTATTTCCTGACCAATAGTTTTGCAGTCCACCTCCGCATTCGTGGAACTCATGTTCTACCCCGGTATAGTTATATTCAGGGATATTAGGATAGTATTGAGTGGGATATACATTAGAGTCACAAAGAAAATTTTGTGTACTAGCCGGGACGTTTTGTGCTTCAAATATATTGCTATCATATTGATAGACAGGAGGTAACTGATAATCTACAGGTTCTTGGTTTGAATTGAATTGATTTGATTGGATTTCATTGACGTACTCCAATTGGTTTGGGTTAAACTCACTAACGTTGATTGGAGCGGGTATCGACGGAACTTCATTCGGGCACATGTCGCTAGAAGTATCCGAACTGGACTCTGAAGATTCTCGCTTTTCTTTCATTCTTCGGTTCTGGAACCAGATTTTGATGCACTTCTCGCCAATGTTCAAAGTCTTTGCCAGATCTTTTCGGTTTTGTGAATCGATGTACTTGTGACACGAGTATATGTTTTCCAAAGATTTCAGTTGTTCAGTAGTGTAAGCCGTACGAACTCGTTTCGCTTTCTTTTTTATGGCTCTGGTTACACCTGTTTTGTCATAATAAGGTTAATATTTGAATTGAAAAAATATATATTCGAACACATTTTGGAATACCCTCGTTGTGTATTTGAGGTTGCGAACTTAAATTCTTATCTTGAATATACGTTAAAGATATATGTGTCTACACACTACACAAAATATTTCGACATCCATCCTATGAAATTTATAAAAATATATCTACATATGGTTCGTTATCAGTAGAAATAGCATACCTTGTGATTTCTTCAGTTTCGGTTCGGGCCAAACTGTTGTGAACGGTCTGTTATCCCAGCAATTAATCTGCAAAATAAACGAACATAATTCAAAAACGATTACAACAAATCAGTGAGAATGGTAGAACAAACTGTTCAAAGGCAAGTTGGGGTGGCATTCTATAACAACCTCAAAACTACTTAACTGTTAAATACAAAGCATATTCCAACTTACTTCATCTGTGTTTGATAAAGGAGTCAACGACGTCATCAATACTGTGTGTAGCATCTTCCCAATTTAAATAATTACTTTTCTACAATAATCCTGCTCGAACGATGCACGGTCTCCTTTACTACTGAGCGGTTAATCTTATGGCGCTAGCATCTTTTTTTCGAGTTACCTTCATATATTTTTTATTAAAAAAATATAGTTTAAAGTAGTATGTTGATCATAAATATTGATCATCGTAAAAACTATGTTAAAAGCGTCGTTTTGCATTCTGGATAGATCTAGTATCTAAAAATACAAGAAGAGATTGAATTATATGTATGTCTTTGTAATTACGCGTCATTTAAGTGCTCAAGCACTACTTCACACAATTGAATACTGTGTGGACTGATGATCATCGGTCATGTAGTTCAGTGCAGAATTGTCTTCACACATATCTTATTATTATGATCTTACGTGTGTGCAGTTGGTATTTTATTTATAAATTACATTAAGCTAATAGCTGTATGTCTAAGCGTTATTTGGTAGGATGGAGGGAACTGCCATAGTCCTTTTTTACACACAACGTTCAAGTTACATGGTTTCACCAAATATGTTCCTGCCGTAGCTATACAATCCTATAGGTATTATTGAAATGAATTAAGAAGATTTTTTTTATCGATTACATTTTTATTCACATATCACTCTATAATTAATCAATATTTTTACACGAATTGGATATAAATTAACTAGGTTTAAATTTAAATATATTATATTAAGATATACTTGTTACTATAACTACAATTAAAATGTCTCTTTACAAATATCCTGTGTTGGAACAGATATAGTGATATGGTTGCTGTTCAATTAAATTATATTCCTCATTGTCTGTTACACTGGCAGGTGAGATGGGTTCGTAAACTGGGCTACTGTCAACATTGTTCATTGTATCACCAACTGTATTATTAAGAAGATTATCAACCACATTTACCAGATCCCCCATGATGTTATCGTCAAGAGTAACATATCCGAATTCATCAGTTTTTTCCATAATTTGTGATTCAACATAATCTAATATAGATTCGTTGGAATCAGTGGAGAGACGTCTTTTACCCTTCAGTCTGCGGTTTTGGAACCAAACTTTGACAGATTTGTCGCTGATCTGAAGTCTGTCCGCAAGTTCTTCTCTGTCCTTCCGAATGATGTAGGGCTTCGTTTTGAAGATTTCTTCCAAGGCTTCGATCTGCTCTGTCGTGAACATGGTCCGTTTGCGCTTTCGTTTTATAATTGCTTTGAACTGTGTCCTCGATGTTTGTACAACTGTAGGAAATAAAATTCTGTCATTAATTATAAGTATAAATAAGAAAGTATAAGTATGATGATGATGATGAAGTATATCAGCGCGACAGTCAAGAAGTTATTACAAGTGACATCAGCAGTGCTGATGCCACACTTTGAAAAACATTTTCCCGTTGCTTCTGTGGTCAAGTATATAATAATAATAATATAGATATAGATGTTGCTATTTTTCACTGGCGTTAAATTTTATAATAAATACATACATATATATGAATAAAAAACATAGCTCACTCAAGAATAATGAAGCTATCCGTAAATCAAAGAATTATTAAAATCGATTAAGAAGTTTTTAAGTTTATTTTATTACAAACATTCAAATCGTTTCTATTTTAAATATTGGTGTAGACTAAATTAAAAAAAGACGCAATTCAACTTACGTGAAATTTCAGCTCGATGTTTCAGTTTAGTCTGAGTTGGCATAGTAATATACTGTTGAGGTATTTGCGGGAGCTGCAACAAAAGAAAATTATTAATATCATTGTAAATTAGAGTTCAAAGTAGGGTGCATTACGAACTTTATCACAACGTAAATACATACCAGATTGGAATGAGAGCTTGCATAGAAGTCAGGAGCTCCGTTTGAAGTTGGATAATATGGAACATATCTGTTTTCAATATAGGCCTGTCTACCATCGTTTGGGGAGATGAAGGCGGATGCCCCAAATCTATCTTGACGAGGAACTTGATCCTGTGGAATAAAAATATGATTTGAAAAGGGCTTAACATAAAACTTCTTAATTCATATTTTTATGCTTTAAATTCAGGCGTAAAAATATTACCTGCGATAAAGAGTCGATGGGCCAAGTTGAAACCTCTGCAGATGATATATCTTCATTACTTGGAGCACACACCTCCTGTATATCCTCCAGTAGTTGATAGATCTGAAAAGAGATCACATATTACTTATAGACATACTAGTGGTACAGAGATGGACTCGCTGTCTATCACGTTGACTACGTTGACGTAAATATATCTCTGGCGAAAATAAAGTGATGGTACACCTATGGCTCTCACGGAAAGGTGTCGGAGATATATCTAGGTACCAACGTGACTGGTGGCGAGATATATAATTAACGTTAAAAACAACGTACGTCGTTTCCATTTGAACTTTTTGTTCCGTGGAAATTATTCATTGGAGATGTTGAAAAGTTCTCCATTTTATAGGTAGTTGCAACTTAACCGAGGAATATTGGCAAGTGATATGATTTTGCAAATTGACTTTAGTATTTATGTGATTCGAGTGTTACCAATTAGTAAACAACTTACCCCTTCCTGGGGTATAACGGAAGTCTATTGGTCAATTAACCCGGTGATTAGTGCATACTTACTTTAATTAGAGGATTACTTTTAATCCTTCTATCCTTAATATGTTTACGTTAGCAAAGACATACATGGTAGCCTGAGTGAGTATTCTTTAATTGACATATCTTAAATCGCCCGAAAACAAAAACACATCTTCTGGACAAATTTTAGAGTGATTTGTGATAAACATTGTTCATATTGCTGATAGCCTGTTACATCCAACTGCTAGGCATAGGTTTCCTCCAGCGTTGGTCAGTCGGAAGGTGGTCCCAGGTCTAGTGTGAAAATTAAATCTGACTAGAATGTGCTCCGCGTAAAATTTCATTTCTATGGCAGAACTATATTAAATCTTATATATTTATATATATATATATATATATATCCTCACGCCTTCCCACAAGGGTCCCCGAAGGGGTAGGCAGAGGTGTATAGGTAATACCCGCACACCCACTTTCCGCCAGAGGTATAATAGGTGCCAACGTGACAGATGGCGAATCCATCGCCGTTACTCCGCCACGACTTTACATACGCCTTTGAATTTCTTCTCATACGTATGCAGGTTTCCTCTCGATGTTTTCCTTCACCGTTCAGCTCGTGGTGTGACTAATCACTGTACTTAAGTTCAGAAAAACTCATAGGTACAGTCGGGATTCGAACTTGCGACTTTTGCGTCGCAGGCAACTGCTCGAACCACTCGGCCACCACGGCTACTTTATATATTTATCCAGCTGATAATATCTCTGTGCTGTATTCCGCTCAGCTACGAAGACAACGATCACGGCGGGGCTATGGAGTTTGCGGATTTAATTATAGTTGTGTTGGTGTTTGCTGTGAATTATCGAATCAATTTGTTTAAATTTAGTTTATGTTATCGGATGATAATGGTTGAACAACGGAAACAAATTAACCTTACGCGCCAGTAGTATCATACAGGACGCAAGAATCCTCTGTAGCGAAGGCTTTAGATTTTAGATTTCTTGTTTCTTTTAAATTGTTATACATAGGTTTTGTATTTTAAGTTATTCAGTATGATGACAAAATGTGTAAGTAGTAGTGTAGTAGTGTAGTAGTTACATAGGTATGTAGGTATATTGTCTGCGTGAGTTTATAGTCAACAAGAAGACTAAGTTCAAAGCCAGTAAAGTTTAAAACCTTCATTCACTGACAGTGAGGTTTAAAAAAACATATGAGAATTTTAAGGTGTTCTTTAACACATTTTGTACTTACGACGATTCTAACTTCGCAAAATATGAAAAAAACTGTCATTCATTATATCCTGTGTTCAGTAGAGTGCTTCTGGCTGCGAAGCTCGAGGTCGTCGGTTTGACTCCCGCTGGCGGCGGATGCGTAATTGTGTGATAAATTCGACTATTTCTACTTAAGTCTTGGATTACCAATTCGTTTAAGTTTATAAGTATATCAGTCTTCATACCTAGTACAACAACAACAACAAGTTGAACAAGTGACCGAGTGTGCTATATCGGTAAATGGGCAAATTCTAGAGCAAGTGAATGAATTTGTATATCTTGGAAGCATGTTCACACGAGATGGAAAGTATGAAAAAGATATTGAAAGAAGGATAACTGCCGGAAATAAGGTGAATGGAGCCTTGTCGGCGTTGATGGGCAGTAAAAGTCTGAGCAAGAATGCTCGAGTTGCTGTCCACAACGCGATATTGGTACCCACCTTATTGTATGGCAGCGAATCCTGGGTATGTCAGAGGAAGTATGAAAATAGCTTGAATGCAGTCGAGATGCGATCTCTTCGAAAAATGTGCGGCGTAACGATATTAGATCGAATCCGCAATGAAGAGCTTCGCAAATCAACTGGCGTGAATGAGGGCGTGATTGTAAAGATGAAGAAAGGTATGTTACGTTGGTTTGGACACATAGAATGGATGAGTGAAGAAAGATTGACGAAACAGATATACAAAGCAAAAGTGTGTGCAAGAAGAGGCAGAGGAAGGCCACGTTCCAACTACCTGGATCAAATCGATAGGACGCTCATGGACGGGAACGTTAAGAGTACTCGAAACCGACGAGCATGTATGAAGAGACTGATGAATGTGGACGAAGCGAAAGAGGTATGTAAGTCTAGAGAGAACTGGCGCTCTATACTCTCTGCCTACCCCGTTAGGGACTTGGCGTGATGATATGTATGTATGTACCTAGTACAAACTTATGAGACTAGGAAATTAAAAAAAAACAAGCTTGTGTGGTATAATTGTCCCTAGGTATTATTATCATATATTATGATATGACAACTTAAGTACCTGATACCTTCATATGGTAGTTAGGAAGATTAAACAGCTTGGTTCAAATTAAGTAGTCTTTATTTACAAAATATTCAAAAAATGTACAACAATATATTATATAGGTAATAAGTCTAATCTTCATCTTACAGCACCAATTAAGTAGCTAATTAGGGTCTAAATGCTAAGCCACCACAATATATACATTTCAACAACAACAAGAAGTATTATTATTATTAATAGACAATTGTAATAAACAAAAATGTCCGTAGTTTGGATATAACTTTCATTTTGTATCTTCTTTAAGCTCCTACATAATATTTATACAGGGCAAGCCGATTGCCACGGGATTTTCGTTTCAAAGTGGAATTACCGAAAGTTACTTTTACTTTATACCTAAGCTCGCAGCCAACTAAGGTTATTTATTATTCCTGTATAGAGTTATGTGTTTGCTGTAAGCGACTGTTATTCCCTTTTTAAACCTTATTAACTAAAGGCTAAAGTAATAACATACCAGCACATGTGACTTTGCTCGCAACTATCGGCATAAAACAATTTGAAAAACAAACAAAAAATATGCCTAGTAGAGCTGAGTCTTTTCTTTGTTCTAAATCAATACTCAATGTGATAAATAAATTACTACGCCATACTTATCGGTAAAACACAAGTTAAGGTAAATGTTATAAAGCTATGTACGAAGAATACTTGCTGGCAGTCGAAGAAGCCGAGTTATTCTGAGTGCTGGTATCCGGGGACGTCAGGAACGTTAGGTACGGGTCTTGAGATAAGGGCAAACTAGTAGATCTTGTGAGCAAACTGCCACCTTCATAGCTCGGTACTGCCGTCGCGAATCCATACGCATCAGACGCTGTTGGGTGCATCACCACACTACTCGGTATCGGGTTGTAATACGGAGATCCATTGGTGTATCGCATTAAGTCATCGTTCAGTTTTAAGTTCACACCGTTAGGAACGTAGCTATCTGGCGCAAGTGTCGATAGAGCGTTCGAATTTGGTGGCAGTGACTCATCATTCGTGTACCGATAAACCTCGGACATCGGTGAGTAAGCAGCCCTACTTGTGCCTGCGGTATAGTAAGACGAGTAAGATAAATTCGGTGTGTAAGACGGTAGTTCTATTGTGCTTTGCGGTCCTTTTATGACGGATTTCAAAGGGCTAACAGTGGGGTACTCAGGAGGTCTCGACACAGGATCGTTCGATGTGAGGTAAATTTTGTGATGGCTCGCGTGGCTGTCAGTCAGAAGACGTCTGTGTCTGTCGTGCCCTCCGCATCCTCTACCGTGGCTGAGTTTATGATCTTGACTCGGCGAGAGCTCTTTGGAACTGGATGGACTGCTATCGTCTACTGAAGAAGATGGCTTATTGTGTTTGTTGTCCTTCTTATATTTCATTCTTCGGTTTTGGAACCATATTTTGATTTGACGCTCTGACAATTGTAAGTAATTGGCCAGTTCGATACGTCGCGGTCGACACAAGTATCGGTTCTGATGGAATTCATTTTCCAGTTCGACCAACTGAGAGCTGGTGTAAGCCGTCCGGGCGCGTTTTGTGAATCCCTTTTGGTATGACGTTGATTCCGACATTTCTGTAATTGAGAATAATTTACAATGTTAGAATACTGTGACATTAAAAAAAAACCTTTATTTGGATGTAATAGTATTCAAAAGAGATAAAAAAAATAGTATCACCCTACAGAAGAATTCAAAATGTATGTAAGAGTTCTTACCAGTGCCTGACAAAGAAGATGATGGTCTCACAATCGCATTGCTTGAAGAACTTTTGCTATTCCACGAAATATTCTGCAAAATACACACAATTATATCATAATAAAATACATATAATACGTCTTACTTTGGTTATGTTTAGTGATACAATAAAGTACGCTCGACCTATTTCCTAATTACTGACTATCTATAACTAAATTATATTGTCATTATCGATCCGGTTATTCTGCGGTAAATCACAACAGTCACTTATATTTCCACTGTGTTAGTGTTGTATCCTGCTTTATCACCAGAGTGTTAAAGTTCAAAATAGTACATAAATAAATTTACCTGACTAGTAAAACCAGATTCATGTAAATCGGTGATTTCTCTTCCAGGATCTTTAATGTCACTATCCAAACCAATTCTTTGTGGATATTGAACAAGTTCATTAGTGGCATAGTTTCTGTCGTAAGCAACCTGATTGCCAATTGGTGTTGTTGTCAAACTAAATATTACATTCTTGTCAATGCAGGTATCTGTAATTACTTCTTCAGTAGAGTTGCTTATATTCTCATAATTTTGCATTTGATAGTCGTATCTCTCGTCCAAATCATCTTGTGTGTTGATTGGGTTATACGGCTGGTGAAGCCCTAAAATATCTTGAATGCTAAATCCCGTCGAATCTCTTGAATTGTAATCTTGAACAAAACTTTGTGGAATCGATGATAAAACTTTACAATCATGAAAAGCATTTTCATTTATACTGTAGTTAGTTCCATCTGCCAATATACCTTCTACTGCATGAGAGATGCTTGCACAATTTTTTAAATCATCACTTTGACTGATATCCGTTCCGTTGAAGTTTGACGTCACTACGTTCGAAAATTCCGACGACGTGGATTCTCTTGATTCATCTAGGTCGGAATTCAAGCTTGGCGGCGATGGAGTGGATGAGGACATATTGAGTTTAAGTAATCCAAATTAAATTTCACTTTGTATTGCAATTACTTCACTCTTATACTAACACGTGCGTGATTTAAATATAATTGTATGCCTCGGCGACCGTACACTTTGAGGCTTGTTTACAAAATGCTTTTTGTCACCTGAATATCGTTAATTTGGTAATGACTTTGTTCATTTGTGTGTCCAATATTTACGCAGCGGGTTTGTTGGTGTGGTGCTGATAAGGCGTACATACCGGGTTTGCGATAGTGGTCAGTTAGTTGAAGATAACTCAGAAATCGGTTACGGTAGCTAAAGGATCTGTCACAAGTATTCATCCTTTCCAAGTTTACTTATCTTGAGTATTTCTTAAAAAAAATCGATTGATTTCATAAAGAAACATGACGTCTTGATAAGAGGCTTGTTCATACCATTAACCAAGCTTGTAGTCTGCTTGTTGGTAAGAAATTACCTCCGCCTATGGTCGCTTCCAAAACTAGCACCTCTCTTCTCACTTCTTGAAGAACCATACCTACTGAGAAAACCTAAAGATTTGTATAATAAAGCTTCACATACATATATGAATATTCTTTTTTATTTATGGTGAGAAGGAAATCCTAATATAAATAAAATTTAAGACATTTAGGACGTGTTTGAGAAACACCTACAGACTCTCCCCTGTCACATTAGCACCCAAATATATATCTCACTTAGGGGTGCCCGAAGGGGTGGGGGAAAGAAGGGCCGAGGAGTGTAGTAGGTACTCATCCACTTTTTGGAGGAGATATATTTTATATGCGTTGGGAGTTGCGGATGCGCGAGCTAGAGATCTGGGGTGGTCTGGTCTTTAAGCGACCTTTGTGAGTAAGCGTATATATATATATATAGGCGTACTTATATCTTTATTGTGAAGAATTGAATAGTGTCTTTAAACATTGCGAATGCTAATAAAAGACCTTGATTTCTATGATGACTTAGTCTGATTAGTTGAATATTAATAGGTACTTACTTTTATTATTTTTCGTAGCTGTCATGTTGAAATAGCCCAAACTACAAGTTTTTACGTATGTAATGTAGGTCCGTGCCTACCTAACCTATACTGATAAGTGGATCCATTAAGATACGTACGAGTTGTTTGCACTCAAGAATACTCCTAATTTAAATTTGAGTTTTTAGTTATTTCGTCGACATATTGAATTGTATGTATCCCGAATACATTCAATCAAAGGTCGCTGAGCGGGTAGGTAGATATGAATTAAATTATTATCACTAGTGATATGTTAAATTCTCGGGCATTAATGTATATATTTTATTCTCTCCAGCGTGAAACTCGTTGGTACAGATACTCTTAAATTTTTTTTATGCAACAAGTGTGGCAAACAAGCATACGGCCCACCCGGAAAACGGTTACCGCAGCCTATTTACGCTTACAATACCGAAGTATTACTTGCGCGTTGCCACTGTGTGTTCGGAGAGTTATAAGAACAAGAATATTTATAACATGTTAACAAGGTATGTATTATGGGCCATTATCTTTGTGCTATACTCGAAATTATGTTCAGGTTATTTTATATATTAATGGAACTTTTTCGTGTTTTTTTTTAATGGCTGTGTCCAAATTTGTCCAATTTTGTCCAAAATGTCCAAAATTGTTGCTTTGCATCTAAAGTGGTGTTTGACAAACGCCGACAACCCCGCCTCTTATCACGTTGGTACGTTATAATGGATCTCCTTAGTATACCTAGGGAAAATTTGTGTGTTGTTACACTTCCTAACCCATTTAAGGGTGTCCTTGGGGAAGGCGGTGAAGATATCAATAAAAATCTTGAAGTTGTCTACGATGTAACGTTACATTCGTAAGCACATCGTTACGAAAGGTTAAGCGAAACTTTCTTAGGTAAGTTTGACCAGCAATTTGGGATATACATTATCATTAGAGAAATATTTTGTATACCTATTTATACGATACAAAACCTGTCAAGAAATCGAGCAACGTTTACATATTTGGAATTGAAATCACATGTTTCGTGGAAGATATTTAATTTAAAATTTCCGATATCTAGAATAAATTGAGTTGTGTAGATAAGATTAATTTATGTTTGGTCATATTGGACGACCGTCCGGTCTAGTGGTTAGAGCTCCTGACTGCGAAACTTGAGGTCGCGGGTTCGAATTCCGCTGAGGGCAGATATTTGTGTGATGAACACGAATATTTGTACCTTAGTCTTGGATGTCCTATGTATTTATGTATATATCTATATATATAAGTAAATATATCTCTGTCTAGTCACCATAACACAAGCTTTGCTTAATTTGGGACTAGGTCAATTTGTGTGGAATTGTCCCAGGTATTTATTATGTATTATTATTATTTAGAATAACAGAAATAGGTAGTTGGTAGTTATATTTAAATTATATTTTACAATTTGTTATCGTGACGTATATAATATACCTACTGATAATTGTATTGCCTCTATGCATATAGTAGTATTGCATGAATTACCTTCACAATTTTATAATATACCTCGATATCCAATAACTATTTAATTGCACTTAATAAACCATATCACATATCATAACCTAAATAAGGATATAAACGTTTTGGTCTGAAAGAAGATGTAGTGACAAAAATTTAAAAAGGTATGCTGAGATGGTTTGGCCATGCCGAGAGAATTAATGAAGAACGATTGACGAAAAAAGTGTTTAAGGCGAGTGTGAATGAAAGTGTTGGAAGGGGTAGACCTAGGCGGACGTTTCTAGACCAAATTAGGGACGCCTTGAAAAAAGGCCAGGTCAAAGGTAGGTACCATAAACCGAAGTGCATGTATGAAGAGAACAATGAAAGTGGACGAAGCGAAAGAAGTATGTAAGGATCTTAGCAAGTGGAAAGAAGTGGTCTCTGTCTACCCCTACGGGAAAGAGGTGTGATTATATGAATGTATGTAAGCTACATTTGTATTAAAATCTATGTAATTTCCATAACATAATTTACTGTACCAATGAGTTTCTGTAACAGTGATTGGTCACACCACTAGCTTTGCGGTAAAGGAAAACACCGAAAAGAAACTCGCATTCGTTTGAGCAGAAATTCAAAGACGTATAATAATAGTCGTCCTTGAGTACTGACGATGTACCATCGCCATCTGTCACGTTGGCACCTAAAATATAACTCTGGCGGAAAGTGGGTGTGTGGGTACTACCTATACACCTCTGCCTACCCCTTCGGGATATTACGGTGATTATGTATAATTATGTTGGGAAGGTGTTGGGCTTCATAGCAAAAACTTACTTAATGTTTAGCACATTTCATAAACAAAGAGCTGACTAAAATGGCATTTTCAATTCACGTGTGGCGAGACTAACAATTATATCGACTTACCTTTCCCTACAAAACCAAAGTAAATCGAGTCATAAATGCTTGGATTATAAAAGTAAAGATCAAGATCGCTTAAATAGTTTAAATATTTTATAATCTTAAGGACTCTGAAGGACGGGAACGTTAAGAGTACTTGAAACCGACGAGCATGTATGAAGAGACTGATGAATGTGGACGAATCGAAAGAGGTATGTAAGTCTAGAGAGAACTGGCGCTCTATACTCTCTGCCTACCCCGTTAGGGACTTGGCGTGATGATATGTATGTATGTATCTTAAGCTATAACTAAAACAGACGCTGTCGCGATCGAAAGTTAGTTTAAGTCAACCAGTAAGAGGACACGATTGGTATTGGAATCAGCTGCTGGCTTGAGCCGGTAGCTCGGCTATTGTTGCACTTTGATAGATGGCCTTCGTCCGTGAGAGATCGCAGCCGTTGCATCTTATGCCAGCCATTTGAAGCGATTCATTCTATAACAAGGTATTAGCGTCGTAATTCTTATTTAGAATTGAGAATTTAGTGTTATTGAATCCTTCTATGGACGATATATTAAGTATAGGTACTTAAATATATTTTATATGTATACATACTTATATATATATATATACTTAAATATTTTTTATATAGACGACCGACTGGTCTAGTAGTTGGAGCTCCTGACTGCGAAACTTGAGGTCGTAGGGTTCGAATCCTGCTGAGAGCAGATGTTTGTGTGTATATATATATATATAAGTATTTATGTATGTATGTATAAGTAAATATGTCGTTGTCTAGTTAACATAACACAAGCTTTGCCTAATTTGGGACTAGGTCAATTTGTGTGGAATTGTCCCAGGTATTTTAATTTTTATTTATATTATGCTCTATAGAATGTTAGTAGGTAGTTCCATAACAACATGTTCTTGCTAATATTAGGGATTTTAAAGTTTGCGAGTATGAATGTTACTCAATCATGCCGAAGCGGCGGAACGGAATTGGATGAACGGACTTGGCACAGAGACTTTTAGCTTCATTGACACAAGAAATTTTATTCCGGAAAAAATCTACCTAAGTATGATGTAAAATTCTACGGAGGTGAAACCGCACGGCTAGTATAAATAAATAAACTTATGGGAAATTTTAAAGCAGATTGTGGAAGTCATTCTTATGGGTAGGTATTTTATTGGCTATAATTATTATTATTATTGCGGCTTATTTTTTGTTAAGTCGGCTTCGAAACCGTTACTCCAATAAATTTGACTGTTCCTGGACAAAAGAACGTCCGAAGACCCCAGGCTCATAACGTCAAGCGATGATATATTACGATTTGCTCAGAGGGGACCCTTTTTTGTTCTCACGTAATGGTTTTACTTTAATCGACACTTGTAAAGGATAGATATAGGGTAGTTAGTAAGTGCGACGGAGACGAAAGATGTGGATCTGTACCCGCCAAAGGAAAGTGATTCGAGCAGTAAAGTGAGTTTGTGAGTTTGGTTACTCATTGTCAACAGTTTGTTGTGGGCTCTGGTCGTGATATTGAAGTGTATTTATATCATAAAAAAAATTGTTCTTAAAACTAATAAATAAGGAGCATCAAATTTCAAAAGATGCCGGTTCATTACCTATTCAATAGTTAGTGTTGTACCCTCAGTTCCTTTAAACAACCTTTAAGAACTACTTCGATGGATTTTGGGTAAGTAAATTTTACTTAATTTTACCTACACATGCAAATTGTTCACTTTCAAGTAAGCAGGGTAAGTTAAATTAATTTTACATCAAATGTTTTGAGAACTATTATTTATGTCGATTTAGTTTTGAATATTCTACTCCATCTACAGATATTATTGTGAATTAAATCATAAACTGTAGATTCAGAAGTATTTTTTTACAAAAAGTTTGTTTTGCAAACTCAAATGAAAATGCCTTTCACTCATCATAGTTTTGACGGTATTCAAGAGGCTTTCACGCCACAAAGATGTCCAAGCTCCATGTAGATGGCGTTAGTTAATCGACAATTCCTTCACCTATTTATATATATTAATTAAAGTTATGAATTTATTAAAACTGTATGCTATATTAAAAAGTAAATAAAAAAATAGGGATCATTTGTGAAGTTTTGAAATTAGAATGCATATTGCGTTAAGTGAGAGCGCCCTCTCACGAGAAATACTTGAAACTTAGCGATGTGATCTTGACATTGTACCGTATTTGTTCTAGAAGCAGGCGATGGTTCCATTTACATATTTACTTGTAACACATTATAAATGTATGAACTAGTATTGATATAGCATTACTTACACATAACTAAGCATTACTATATAACGAAATCGTGCTCATTAAAGCACTTTATCGTCTGACGATTAACGAATATCTACTTATTACATTCTGTGTAATATAACAGAAGAGGTAGTAGGATTTTACTCCTAGTTGATATATATATATATATATATATATATATATATATATATATATACATAGGTATACATTTGCCGAGTGACCAAATTTCAGTTCAATCGATTAGAGATAACTGATTTAAAATTCCCATGCCTTCCCAACAGGGGTCCCCGAAGGGGTAAGCAGAGGTTTATAGGTAATACCCACACACCCACTTGCAAGATTCTACCCGGATTCTTAACACACATACGTTGCAAATTAAATAAACGCTTGTTAAATAATGATGCAAAAAGACTGTATTGTTACACTTCTGCCTACCCTCCCGGGTACTCCTGTGGCATGATGTATGTCATTTTTGTTTTATAATACTGCAATTCGGATTTCAGTACGAGTTAGTAAAGGTTGATCATTTATATTCAAAGCATACGAGAACAGTTCTTTTTGAGTAATAAAAAGTCTAGAATATACTACTGTATGCATGATACGTAAGTGCTAATGCTTTTTATGCAAATCGTATACCAGTTTGGTTGCCAGCGGTGCGGGCAGATGTGGGGAATGTTCACGTAAGCGCAGTTCTGAACTATTGCCAATATGACATAACTACCTACCACATAGTTTAACTTTTGTGTAACGAGCTGCAAACAGGTCACCGGCCTATTGGATCGTTCCAATAGTGATTTGTTGCAATAGTCATCATCATATCATCACGCCAAGTCCCTAACGGGGTAGGCAGAGAGTATAGAGCGCCAGTTCTCTCTAGACTTACATACCTCTTTCGCTTCGTCCACATTCATCAGTCTCTTCATACATGCTCGTCGGTTTCGAGTTGCAATAGTAGTAATCGTAATAGTATTTTAATTAAGAGCCGTGGTGGCCGTGTCGTTCGAGTAGTTGCATGCGACACAAAGATCGCACGTTTGAATCCCGACTGTACCAATGAGTTCTTCTGAACTTAAGTACAGTGATTAGTCACACCACAAGCCTTACGGTAAAGGAAAACATCGAGAGGAAATATGCATACGTCTGAGAAGTAATTCAAAGGCGTATGTATATTCGTGCTAGAGTAGCGGTGATGGACTCGCCATCTGTCACGTTGGCACCTAAAATATATCTATGGCGGATAGTTGGTGGGTGGGTGTGGGTACTACCTACATACCCCTGCCTACCCCTTCGGTGACCCTTATAGGAAGGCGTGAGGATAATATTAATACTAGCTGTGTCCTGCGTCTTTACCAGCGTAAAATTGTATGTCATTGGTAGTTTTTTTTCTGGAATTAAACTAATAACTTGTATCTGTGCTAATGTTCATTAAATTCTGTTCACATTTTTTTGGGTAAAAGAGGACCGAACATACAAACTCTCGCATTTATGTATAAGTAGGCAGAGGTATACAGGTAGTACACCACACACCCACTTCCCGTCAGAGATATATTTTAGGTGCCAGCGTGACAGATGAAAAGTCCACCGGCTCTCTAAAATAAATTACATTTACCAATAAATAAATATACATAGAACCAATCAAAAGCTTTACATGGTATATTGTAATGTATTAGAAATAATAATTTCAAAGAACTAAATATTCCCTGTGGTTCAGTAACAGTAAATTTAAATAGAAATGCATGAAATTCGACTCCCGACCCATCGCGCGTCTCATCGCTCGCTAGCGCTATTACGTCGATTTCGATTTGCAGTCTTTCAAACTTTTTTACATTTACTTGGCAAGGGTTGTCCCAAGGGTTGTGGCGTGATGCTAGTTAACTCGTCCTAAAGAATTCTACCTTATTCTATGTATAAAAGAAAGCTCCTATGGAATACAGTTCCAGTAAACAGCGAACAAAACCGCATGGAGTTCTACAAGAAGGGAGATTCCTGGAGTGTCGGTAATACGTGATGCCTTTGATGTTACTAGCGCCAATAGCGCTGGTAAGCGGTTACTATCAGTACACATGCTTGTTTGCCATCTTAAGTATGTATAAAAATACTCTTTCAGTTTTATATATTATATGTATACTAGCAACTCGCCCAAGCTTCGCTCGCTATTTATTTTTGCTATAAATCAATTGGTAGAGTTTTCGATTATAACTCCCAGCACAATTTTTGCACAATATTTCAAATGTTCAAAAGTTTCATAAAATCTTAATTAATTGTACACCTATGCCGTCTGATGAATTATTCTATCTTTTGGTAGTTTTTGTGAAACCCACATGAAAATCCTCTAAGTAGTTTAAGCAAGGCAGATAGACGCGGCGAAGGACTGTTTTAAATAATATGTAGTGATTTACGACGTCGGTGTCGTGAGATGTAATATGTAAAGTAATGATAATAGTAAATACAACCAGTTACCACAGAAAGTGTGGGGTAAGTACTTACCCTTCGCACATGATTCGGGTCATTGCCCCGGGTAGTGACAATTATCCGAGGGGGCTGTCCCTAAGCAACTCATTTTGAAACCTAGCTCACCAATCTACGTCGACCTCTCTTCCCCTTCTCCTGCAAACACGTTGATATCGCAAAGGGGTCGCAGGATTCAAACTGGCAGACCTAGTAACATTGGTTATCGTGCTAGGAAAGCGTTTTAGCCGCATGCGTTCATGTCTTTTTTTACTGTTTTGTACTTAACGGTATAAAACGAAACCCAGAACTTTAGTAATGTATTTTGTTCAACTAAAATTGCTCGTATGAGATCTTCTTAGGATTTACGTTTAGGGTGCCTAGAAAGGTAACTTAATTCGGCAAGTACAAAGGCTACAAACTTGTACTATTTGTAATATTTCACGTGCTTCCTTACACAGTAATAATCTTACAATAAACCGGTTCATAAACAGTTTATTCTTAGGTTCAATTCTAAATTCATTAATGTAGTATTATTTAATTTTATTTAACGGAAAAGAAAAAAATCGAGAGGAAACCTGCATATGTCTGAGAAGCCATTCAAAGGCGTAGGTATGTGTAGTAGTGCTCGAGTTACAGCGATGGACTCGCCATTTGTCACGTTGGCACCTTAAATATATCTCTGGCGGAAAGTGGGTGTGTGGGTATTACCTATACACCTCTGCCTACCCCTTCGGAGACCCTTGTGGGAAGGCGTGATGATATATATATTTAAACATATTATTTAATTTTGATTAATAGTTTCTTCCTACATATAAACTATAAGCATTTCTGTAGAATCTTATTAATATAGATGCCTTTCAACACTTTATTTACCTTTAATGAATAGGAAAACTAAAAAGTGTGAATATATGTACATACCTAAAATATTAATGAAACTTGAACACGTTTTGTCGTAACTATGAAGCTGAGTCAGTCATATTGGTCCATTTATAATTTATGAACGCAGGTGCTAATTTATTTAAGGATCTGTCACAATTATTGTGCATGTTTTTTAATTGGAGCACCCGACGTGTTGATTTAACAAAACAGGGTCTGCGCTGTTCCGGGCTATTAAACACGGACATAAAGCGAGCGTCCATACCGTTATGTTCTTAATTAATTTTATCTCCATTTTGTAATTAACATAATGAATGCTAGTATGCAACATTTGTACATAACAATAATACCTTGGGACTTCCTTTCAAATTATCCAAATTCCACGCAAATTAATCTAGACCCAAACTAAGTAAAGCTTGTATCATACGGTCTAAGCAAAGATCCGAGATTATAGCATCACGCCTTCCCATACGAACGGTCCGTGAACGAGGAAGGCTATTTATAAGGTTTAGGGGAAGGTCTATATAAGGTTTCCAGTAATGGGCTCCTTGGGGAGGGGGAAGGATTGTTATATTTTGTTGGCAGCAGAGGGATTAGTCCCATTATGCTACCAACACAGTAAAACTCTCCGAATACAGAGTGGCAACGCGCAAGTGATACTTCGGTATTGTAAGCGTAAATAGGCTGCGGCAGCCGTTCTCTTGTTGTATAAAAAAAAAGGCACAGGTGTGTAATATTTACACACCCACTTTTTGCCGGGGATCTATGTTAGGTGTTAAAGTGACAGATGAAGAGTCTATCACCGTTTTTAAAGCACGACTGTACCATACATCTTGAATTTGTTCGACACGCTGGCACCAAAGAGTAAATATAATATATCCCGACGTTTTCCCACAAGGGACCCCGTACGGGTAGGCAGAGCTGTGTAGGTAGGACCTAGAAATATATCCGAGGAATAGTGTGTATTACACACGATGGGAAGATATATTACATATTAATTGTTATTTATTTGTTAGATACACGGCAGGATCCAATAGCAGTAATTGAACATTAGCAATGCTCGTCACGCCCCCTGACCGGCCGCTGGGCAATGTTTAGAAGTACTAAATCAAGGATAATTGTCGCCGATGTTTGGAAAGCAACGCGCACCGTGTTGGAAATGTTACCTAATTGCTGGTGATAAAATAATTTCCTAATTAGGTAGCAATGGATCCATGGCCTTTTGGTTCTACAAGACTTTTTATACTTAGTTGAGTTTAGTTGTTTTTTTATGACCTAGGTCATGTTATGTACACTGGATATTACATTAATATCTATTATCTCGTGAGTTCCTCACTGGGTAGCGGTTGGAGTAAATCGCCAGTTCTCTCTAAACTTCAGACCTCTTTCGCTTCATCCATACCTACTAATTCTCTCTTCATACATGTTCGCAGGTTTCGAGTACGATTGATGTTTCCATACTTGAATATCCGATCGATTTGATTTAGGGAGCGTAAATGTAATAAAAACTACTTCTTACTCTCTTCTTCTTCTTCCATACACTTCCACATTAAACATTCATAATATTATATTATTTTGGACATCTCATGCAACAGCATAACCAAAACTCTGTACTAAATAGGTCTCAGCGTCATATTATTCTGGCTCCATACTCACTTAACAAATCCAGTCTTCAACACATCAACCCTATATAAATGGCCGCGGGGATCGGACAAAGCACAGTATGAGGAAATATAATAGTAATAATAACGTGGAGAGGAAAACTGCATACGTCTGAGAAGGAAGTAGAGAATAGAGAGAATTCAAAGGCCTACGTATCATGTAGTCATGCTTGAGTAACGACGATGGACTCGCCATCTGTCACGTTGGCACCTCAAATATATCTCTGGCGGAAAGTGGGTGTACTACCTATTCACCTGTGCCTACCATTTCGGGGACCTATATAAATAAATGTATATAAAAATATATATATCCCCTCACGCAGGGTAGGCAGAGGTGTATAGGTAATACCCACACACCCACTTTCCGCCAGAGGTATATTAGGTGCAAACGTGACAGATGGCGAGTCCATCGCCGTTACTCAAGCACGACTATACGCCTTTGAATTTCTTCTCAGACGTATGCAGGTTTCCTCTCGATGTTTTCCTTCACCGTAAAGCTCGTGGTGACTAATCACTGTACTTAAGTTCAGAAAAACTCATTGGTACAGTCGGGATTCGAACTTGCGACCTTTGCGTCGCAGGCAACTGCTCGAACCACTCGGCCACCACATAGGACCTGTGACGATATATATAAAGCGATCATTTCTTAACTACTTTTCTAGGCTAGTTGGAAGCTCATCATTTTATCCTCCTTGAGGGATAAATATTCAGATATTTCCGAGTGCTCGCGACACTGCGCGAAAATTAAATTGAGTTATGTTTGAAAATGAGTCGTAGGAACGAGAATTTGGCGCAAATGAGAAGTATGAAATTTGTTTTAACGTATCGGAGACGATTAATCAAAGTTAAGGTTGTACAAAATATTACGGATAGCTTGAGAATACAAATACTTAATTACATAGAGAATTAGAAGGGTTAAAAATATTTTTAAATGGTATCTTTAATGCGCAACTTGGTCTTTGTGTTCATATGCTAACAGTGCCCTGCGATGTTTTCGGGATTAAATGTATGAGTTAATTCAGAATCCATGCATGTACAGGCGTTCTCAATCCTTGGCTGTGATACAAATTTTATACAACTAATGCAAGACACTAATATTAGAAATTAAGCTGGCAACGAAGCATCCGATCTAGAGGCTTGCACCATCTAGGGAGGCGCGCACTGCTTACCTTGCAAGATTCTTTACACATTCTAATCAAGGTATAAAAATAATAACTCAAATACAATTATAAATTAAGAGCCGTGGTGACCGAGTGGTTCGAGCAGTTGCCTGCGACGCAAAGGTCGCAAGTTCGAATCCCGACTGTACCAATGAGTTT
>JACCPG010006786.1:0-14189 GCA_016069955.1 Drepana arcuata | reverse complement strand
GCCGCTCGTGCTCGGCGCGCTTGACGTGGTCGCGCAGCTATCGTGGTCGTACTGACCGGCAATGGTGTGGTAGGCCTCGTCGCGCGCACGCGCCGCCTCGCGCCGCTCGTGCTCGGCGCGCTTGACGTGGTCGCGCAGCTCGCGGCAGCTGCTGTTATACTTGTCGCGCTCGGCGCAGCAGCTCGTCAGCTGCCGGCGCACGTCCGTCAGCTCCTTGCGCAGGGTCTCAGACTCGTTCTCCACTAAAATATTATTATTACTAATTACCTAATTAGCACTAAAATATGAAGCCATGGCAATTTGAGAAGAAATTCAAACACGCAACTATACAGTTGTCCTTAAGAAACGGGGATGAATTCGCCATCTGTCATGCTGACACTTGAAATATATCTCCGGCGGTTTCACGGCAACCCACAAATGTTACGTCTATCTTCAGGTAAACCCACAAACCTGTGGGTAGACGTGTAGATATAACACTGATAGTTAAAAAAATATATGTCGAAATCCCATATATATCCCAGTACTCCGTGTAGCTGGACTCACACTCCTTGAGCTTCTTGAGCGTGTCCTGCAGCTGGGCGTGCGCATTGTCGTACTTGTCCTCGGCGAGCGCCAGGTGCGCGCGCGTCTCGGTGCACTCGCGGCAGACGGCCTCCTTCTCCAGGTGGAGCTCTTTGATGCGGTTCCCCAAGCGAGCGCACTCGTCTTCCGCAGCCAATCTTTGACACAAATTTGTGCATAACGAAATATCTACCGCATATGAAAACCAAGATCAAGTAATAAACATTATATATCAAAAATAAAAGCCCCAATTCCTCATAACATTAGCTACCTGCCCATCCTACCAAAGTCCAGTCCAAATCGGCGTAGCTATTTCGGAGATAAGCCGGAACAAAAAATATATTGTATTATTATCATGGACTGGATGGACATGGATCATCAGCGATGGACTCGCCATCTGTCACGTTGGCACCTAATATACCTCTGGCGGAAAGTGGGTGTGTGGTATTACCTATACACGTCTGCCTACCCCTTCGGGGACCCTTATGGGACGATAGAAGAAGATGTGAGGATATATATTTTATCATGAGAACCTTTACTTTCATATGCATTTCCAAACACACTTTTAGAAATCTTTAAGTATATATTTATAAAGCAATTGGGTATATCTTTGTTATTTTTATGCTACACTCATTATGTAATAGATAGAACTAATATATCTTATATTAAGAGCAACATCGTGGGGCGCAACTAGGTAACTTTGTGGATTCCAATGCCAATTCAAAGATGAGTATATCTGGTATCGTTAGCGCCGTAGAGCCACGGTAACCGCTCACCATCGGGCGAGCCGTACGCCTAGCAATGCCTTACTTGGCGTCCTCGAGGCGCGCCTTCAAGGCCGTCAGTTCCTCCTTGAGCTGGTTGACGTAGTTCCTGTCCTGGTCGGCGCGCGCCTGAGCCTCCCTCCGCAGGCGCTCGTACTTATTCTGTTCGCAGTCCAGGGAACGTTTCGTCTCCTCGAGGCGCTCTATCAGAGCCTGCTGTTCTTGATGAGCTATGGGAATAGGAATGACAATAAGTTGCCATCTGTCACGTTGGCACCTAAAATATATCTCTGAAGGAAAGTGGGTGGGTGGGTATTACCTATACACTGCACCGAAGGCGTGAGGATATATAATAAGTAAGCCGTGGTGGCCGAGTGTTTCGAGCAGTTGCCTGCGACGCAAAGGTCGCAAGTTCGAATCCCGACTGTACCAATGAGTTCTGAACTTAAGTACAGTGATTAGTCACACTACGAGCTTTACGGTGAAGGAAAACATCGAGAGGAAACCTGCATACGTCTGAGAAGAAATTCAACGGCGTATGTATAGTCGTGCTTGAGTAACGGCGATGGACTCGCCATCTGTCACGTTGGCACCTAATATACCTCTGGCGGAAAGTGGTTGTGTGGGTATTACCTATAAACCTCTGCCTACCCCTTCGGGGACCCTTGTGGGAAGGCGTGAGGATATTATATATTATATATAATTATATATATATATATTTATATTTATCTATATATATATATTATTATATATTTATATTATAAAATACTTAGGTATCGTCACGCTTTGTACCAAGGGTCCCCGAAGGGGTGGGCAGAGATGGTGTGTAATCGAATTCCTTGTAATCCATTACCTATCTTTTTTATTTATCTTCTTGTCTATATTTCAAAGTGTAGTCTCACCAATAATCAAAGCCTGTTGCTTATCATTCTCCGCCCGCAGCATCGCCTCATCGTGCTGCAGAATGAGCTGATCGCGAGCCATCAACAGTTTCTTCTCTCGCTCCCTCGCACTGGCGTCGCTAGCTTCCTTCTCGCTCGACAGTGACGCGATTGTCTGGTTGAGTTTGTGCTCCAGCGATTGGCGAAGTAGTTCCTAATTAATAAAGATATAGAAATATAATATTTAAGTTAAGAAGTTAAGAAGCTATTTTTACAGTTACGAAACTGCAGAGTGTATTAACTACGCGAAATAAAATATTTCGCTAATTAATACTGTTTAGGACTCAGAGACCGTTGTTTTAACTCTCTGACACAAGATGTCGCTTATCAAAATTATAAGAAGCTATCGTTTAGTTCTAATATATGTTATTTCTAATATATATTCGCCGACACTGACTGTCGTTCTCTCCATCAAGCCAACCTGCCAATAAATATATATACTACTAGCTGTCCCGCCCAGCTTCACCCGGGTGAAGAAGTTAAGCTTCCTGAAACACTATCGTAGCGCCAGTGCGCTACCTATCTGGTCCAATTGTGATGTAAGCTATCCTATCTTTTAAGTTGGATGAAATTGCACACGGTGTGCAAATTTTATTGTAATCGTATAGTAGTTTAGGAACCCATCGCGGACAAACAACGTGACACGAAATTTATAATTATACTAGCTGACCCGCCCAGCTTCGCCCGGGTGAAAAAGTAAAATTTCCTGAAACACGATCGCAGCGCTACCTATCGGGTCCAATTGTGATGTAAGCTATCCTATCTTTTAAGTTGGATCAAACTGCACGCGGTGTGCAAATTTGATTGAAATCGGTTAAGTAGTTTAGGAACCCATCGCGGACAAACAACGTGACATGTAATTTATATATATTAAGACTATTTGAGTTTGGATCGTTTCATTTTGGATTCAAATAAATCTTATTTTATTGTATCAGACTTAAGTTATCCATTTCACGGCGCAAAGCTAGCGCCCGAGGCGACGGATATTGGCCCCCTGAATTGGCCATTGAATATGAAATTACACTACGGATATGTTTTATTCAAAAAAGTATCTACTAATATAAATAGGATGGTATACCTTCTCCTCCTTCAGCTTGGTGATGTTTTCAGTGGTGGTCCTGTTCAGGTTGGTGATGATCTGCTGGTACTCAGCCTCCTTCTTGCCCGACTGCGCCTGCATCGAGCTGCGAGTCTCGCGCAGCTTGCGCTCGCTGTTCTCCAGGTCCTTGGACAGACGAGCTATTTGACCTGCATTACATAATCATTCAACTTTTAGTGTGAAATTCTTTGATTCTCAATGGGATTAAGTCAGTAGAATCGCATTTGTTTCTTCAAGAATTAAGTAAGGGGCCACAAATTACGCCAAATATTAAGGAGTGGGCTTAAACTAAGTAATTAAGTATAGTAAAGGATAAGGGGCTATAGTATTGAGCTTCCCGACAGAGCTCAATACAAGATAAAGTCAAATAAAGTATTAAAACGGGAATGTAACTGTAAAGTAAAAAATGTGTTGAAAAATCGAATGAGTACAGCGGAGCAATACCGTTCAACTACCTAGTTCAAATCGAACGATCAAGGGCATTTGTTTTTATATTATTTTAAACAAATAGTCCTAGAACTCGTCAAACCAGTATTCGACCTAATAAAGCCGATACGCGATACCAAATCAAACCAACTAGCGGTTGCTCGTATTGCCAACCTATGAGGTTGAAGTGTTAGTGTGCTAGCATGTGAGGCGGGTTCCATTCTTGCCAGCACAGACAAAAATACCAATCTCATTAGGATATAATAATGATGAGATAATTGTATGCCTGACCCTTGTAGTTCTCCTGCTGCACGAGGGTCTCCTGCAGCTCTTGGTCTAACTTGGCGCGCCGGCAGTCAGCGTCGTCGAGCATGTTGGCTGTGTCGAACAAAACCGCCTCTAGCGCATCTTTCTCGGAGCGCACGCCCGCCAGCTGTTCCTGGAGGTGTTGCTTGTCCTTCTCCAGGCTATCCACTAGGATCTGCACATACGATGTGATACCTACATATACCTTGTTTCAACATATATCACCACGCAGTGTAAGTCTTCCGCCAGGTAAGCAGATGGAGAAAGGCCAGTTCTCTCTAGACCGGCGACTCCCAACCTTTTATTCACCAGGGATTTACTTTGATTATACTTTGATATTACTATTATACTTTGATTTACTTTGAATAAACAGGAACAACGATTACAACAAAAAAAATATCTTGCAGCGGCTGCCTCCGCATTTTCCACGGTCAATTGCCAACCGCAAAATTTGAAATCGTTCGCGGACTATATTTTAACTCTTGCAGCTAGTTTGCGAACCCCTGGATTTAATTCATACAGTCTCTGGATTCTTTCACATTGATCAGTATATATCTTCAAATCACATGGTTAGTGTGATTTGAAGATATATACTAATTAATTCAAGATCTTATTCAAGATACTAATGAATTCAAGAAGATAATTAATTCGTACATTAACCAAGATTTTATGGATGGCGATGGATTCGCCATCTATCATGTTGGCACCTAATATATAGGCGGTAAGTGGGTATGTGGGAATCACCTATACACCTCTGGGGACCCTTATGGGAAGGCGTGAGGATATATATTTTAATCACTAAGTATTGTTTAGTAAAAATCTGTGCTGGTTTACTAAACAGTTGCATATCTAACCTGTTTCTCCTCCCCATCCTTTACGTGATCCTCGAGGGCTCTATTGATCCTACCGATGGTTTCGTTGGCCTGCTCCAGCCGCTGTTGGAGGCGGATGATTTCTTCGTTCAGGGTATCCTTCTTGCGAACCATGGCCGTGAGCTGGGAGCTCAATTCCCCGCGCTCCCTAGTAAAGGAAACCATTCTAGTGTATCTTCACATCTACCCACAAGTCTTAGTATAGGCAGAGGTATGAGAAAGCCAATGTAACAGATGCCGGTATGCTGTCTTTAAGACACAACTTCGCATACGAATTACATCTCATACAAATGAATATCACCGTACAGCTCTCGGTGTGACAAATGGTTATACTACATACATACATATTATGATTAGTCACACCACGAGCTTTACGATGAAGGTAAATATCGAGAGGAAACCTGTATGCATCTGAGAAGCAATTCAAAGGCGTATGTATAGTGGTGCTTGAGTAAAGGCGATGAACTCGCCATCTGTCACGTAACCACCTAAAAATATATTTCTGGCGGAAAGTGGGAGTGTGGGTACTACCTATACACCACTGCCTACCCCTTCGGGGACCTTTGCGGCAAGGCGTGAGGATATATAACATAGCACGCCGTGTGCCTCGCGTGGTAGGCAGATACAAAAGAGCGCCAAATCTCTCTCGAATAATAGACTCTTTGCGCTTCATCCACATTTCATCATTCTCTTCATACATGTTCGCCGGTTCCACAAGATCAGAAAGCATTTACATTAGAGTACTATGGCAAAAATGACCCTATGACAAAAGCAATAAAGTTTCAAATACCTCATAACCTGCCGCAACTCGAGCTCAACTTTCTCCCTCTCCCCTTCCAAGAACTTGATCTTCTCACAAAGGGAAGCTTTGTCTGCTTCGAGCTCCATTCGGGTTTGTTCGGCTGCTAGTAGCTCTTTACGCAATGAGTTGAGGTCTCCTTGCTGCTCAGACGATTGGTTCGAGAGGCTGGATTTTTCATCTTCAAGCTGGAAAACGTTTTAGACACGGTCCAGGTCACATATAGATACACTTTATTTTTTAAGAGAAATGATTCTGGTGTACAATGTTACGTTGGCAATCTTACGTAAAATAATTCTCGCGCTTTTAATAAGCATAATTTTAGCAAGCATCTCTAGACTCCGGTAACTGCTTTTCGTTAAGCAGACCGTATATCTGTTTGCTACTGTCGCAGTATAAAAAAAATACATACATATCATCTTTTGTTCTTAAGTGTGACTTTAATGAATTTGATCTGTCCACTTCGTCCTGGCTTTCACGTTGCACTCAAGACCAATTCCCAAAGAAACGATTTTTTTTATACAACAAGAGTGGCAAATAAGCATACGGCCCACCTGATGGGAAACGGTAACCGTAGCCTATTTACGCTCACGATACCACTGTCTGCTGCGCGTTGCCACTCTGTGCTCGGAGATTTATTCTTTGTTAGCAGCGTAATGAGACTAATCACTCTGCTGCGGTGCCGACACAATATACAACGAAAATATTACGTACATATTTAACATCATCCTGTAGCTTCTTCCTATCGCCCTCCAGGTTCCTGATAGCAGCTTGCAGTTTCTCCACCAGGTCTTGCAGGTCTCCCCGCTCCAGCAGTGTTCGTTCTAGCTCTATTTCGAGTTCACCTAACCATAACACACCCAAATTAGCAAAGCTTGTCATATGGTAACTAGACAACGATATATTTACATATATATGTCGTCTATATGTCAAGAGCACACCTTTTTCCGTAATTAATATCCTTGCTATACAATGGATAGCCAGGGCGTGAACAGAGAGGGATTTTGTTAATGGAGACCGTAGTGGCAAAAGCAGAAGAGATAATTATCAACTGGCTTGCATGCCAGCTCTACAGGGGACAACAGAAAATATTAATTCCGTTCAGTTCTTTGCTAATTCTATAAAAATGTGAATATTACTTCTGTGTTTCTCCATTTGCGACAGTATAGTGTCTGCCTCCACCTTCTGTTGTTCGAGCAGGTCCCTGCAGAGGGTGGTCTTGTGAAGGTCTTCCCTGATCGTCACCAATTCCGAGCGGAGGCGAGATGATCTTTCTTCTTCAGCTCTGTATGTATATTTGATTCATTAGCTTAGCTTTAGGCTCGCTTCCCACATAACTTCCGAAAAGGGTATTTAGAAACGTAATAACTACAACCGAAATATGTTTTTCCTTCCCTTTTCTATATAAAGAGAACAACGTCGTGTTATTTACACGAAATTATTTACTCAAAAAAACGGGTGGAGCTGATGATCTGCGATTTGTAGGATTCATCTAATCTAATCTAATCCAAGAATAGCAGAATAACAATTTTAATATAGGAATGATTAACGTAAAGCTATCACCAAATCCATTGACTTTGGCGGTACGAAGTTCTCCGCGTCAGCTAGTAAATCCCTAAAAAGAAAACTTTTCAAAGGAAAGATTTCATTCTTTTATTATTATATCTTTAACTGACAAGTTCGTACATTCTTACTATTGGAACAAATGTGTTAACTAATACATTTCTTTAAGGTTGTGACTTCTCACCTATATACCTGCAAGTGTCCAGGGTGACGGTTGCTGCCGCTTATTATCATTCTCTACCGTGTGCTTGTTTACCAACTAAGTGGAACCAAAACATACCTTAATATAGACTCCCTGTTAGCTGCCTCGCGATGCAGGTGGTCCACCTCAGAGTTAAGAGCTCTCTTCTCACCTTCGAGCGACTCTATCGCTTTCTCTAGTCGTGAGTTTAGTTTTTGCAACTTCTCGTAGTCTGATGTTAGAGACTCCACCTGGTAAGTTTAATTATATATATTGTATTTCATAGCTTTAGAATTTCTGCTTTCAACTGGTCAAATAAGGATCAAATAGAAATCAAACCTATTAACAGCATTTAAAAGAGGTTGCTCTGAAAGGATTCTATGGTTCTTTCAAATTTAAGTACTAACGAATTTTACCTCTTCATAATTAGTTTAGAAAAATAAAAATTGTTTTTAGCCACACACCATAGCATTAATTTCAACTCTGTTCCTCTCCAGATTGTTCTTGTCTATCCGCAGCGCTTCCACAGTTTTTTGCATTGACTCCTTCTCTTGCATCAGTTGATTCAGGTCTGCGTTGGCTTGGTCTAGCTTACCTGGTCAAAAGATACGAGGTGAAGGAAATCTTGTGGTTCGAAGAGTTTAACATTGTTCGAGGTTCAATTAAATATGATTAATCTGTTAAGCTCGGTTACTTCTTCATTACATTCAATTGAATTTCTGTTAATCTATGATAATATAATCCCTTTGTTCATGTTTGCATCAAATATGCAAATTAATACATTATTTGTTGTGTATGAGCAGTTGCCTGCGACGCAAAGGTCGTAAGTTCGAATCCCGACTGTACCAATGAGTTTTTCTGAACTTAAGGACAGTGATTAGTCTCACCACGAGCTTTAAAGAGGAAACCTGCATACGTCTGAGAAGAAATTCAAAGGCGTATGTATAGTCGTGCTTGAGTAACGGCGACGGACTCGCCATCTGTCACGTTGGCACCTAATATACCTCTGGCGGAAAGTGGGTGTGTAGGTATTACCTATACACCTCTGCCTACCCCTTCGGGGACCCTTGTGGGAAGGCGTGAGGTTATATAATACATTATTTATCCGTCTTTATTTATAATAACAACAATTAATAATATTTACGAAAATAAGTAGAAGTTAAATATAAAATATATGTGCCAATAACCAATAATATGTATTCAAAGAGTAAAGACTTGTGCTAACCTTGCAAGTCTTGCACTTTGCTTTCTAAGGAGGCAACATTACTGTCTGCTGCCTCTCCGTGCTTTCTACACGTTATCAACTGCTCCCTAGTGTTCTGGAGTTTTACCTGAGTAAAAAAATAACAAAGGCTATATATACGCCTTTTCTCACGGATCTACTCAAGTATTAGCCCGGTCAAAATATACATTCCAGGTTACATTAATTCGCACAAAGCTGAAAATTGGCATGAATATTGGGAACACTATTAACAACAATTTGTCAACAGTCCTCATCGATCCGAAGTGTGTTTTTTTTCTCAAGGTCCAAAGTTGCAAGAATAGGTTTTTTGCATTTTTCAGTTAAATGGCAAGTTATCGTAAAAATAGGCGAGACAAGAAATTATTCATCATGCAATTATCTATAATCAATCAATCAATCAGTTTATTTGTAAGCAAAATACAATTATTATTATATATAAAAAAAAATTACACTTTTTTCCTAAGAATCACCATTTCGGAGATCAACAGAGAGAGCCTGACACATTAGTGCTTAAAATATATCTCTGGCGGAAAGTGGGTGTGTGGGTACTACCTATACACCTCTGCCTACCCCTTCGGGGACCTTTGTGGGATGGCGTGAGGATATATGACATATTATCATGCCGTGTCCCTCGCGGGGTAGGCAGACATAGAAGAACACCAACTCTCTCTCGACTAGACCTTTTTCGCTTTATCCACATTCATAATTCTCCTCATACATGTTGGCCAGTTTCACAAGATAAGAAAGCCTTAACATTAGAGTTCTATGGCAAAAAGACCCTATGACAAAGGAAAGGGATCCTTGTGGGAACACAAATCAAAAGGAATGTCTCTTTAAGTGTACGACCTGTGGAATTTTGAAAGTATTATGTTATCAAAAACAAAGGAAAATCTGTTACCTATAGCTAACGTGAACGGTTCTTACTCACCTGCAACTCATGTATTTGTATCTGATACTTGTGCAGTGCGGCCTGCACGGCGGATATGGTGCTTTCAGCGAACGCTGTAGCGTTGGCGGACTGCGAGATGCCGCGCTTTGGCGACCTGCGCGACAATGGCGTATGATTAATATCAAAGAGGAATGGTAACCATATGTGTAACTGGGTACGGCCTTCGAGGCAGGGCAAGTTCAGAACAACAGCCATCTTTGGCAGAAAAAAAAATGACATACATACTCGTATGTGTTGCACTACCGGAAAAAGCTGAGACATAACGTGTAATCTTTACAATATAAATGGCTTATAGATATTTTATGTCTTCACGCCTTTGTGGGAAGGATGAAACAACATACTCTTTTCGTTCGGAGTCCAGGATGAGGAAGCGCGCCATGTCCTAGGGCCGGCCGTCTGGTCTAGTGGTTAGAGCTCATGCGAAACCAGGTCGCGGGTTCGAATCCCGCTGAGGGCAGATATTTGTGTGATAAACACGAGTATTTGTACCTCAGTCTTGGATGTCCTATGTATTTATGTATATATCTATACACATAAATAAATATATCGTTGTCTAGTTACCACAGCACAAGCTTTGCTTAATTTGGGACTAGTTCAATTTGTGTGTAATTGTTCCAAGGTATTTATTAATTATTTATTTAGGGGAGAGCCAGGGGGCTGTGGGGGTTGGGGGTAACCTGTGCGGTGAGCGGTCCCCGAGGTGCAGATGCGTGGGCGCAGCGTGCGGCTCGGAGTCCAAGATGAGGGCGCGCGCCACGTCCTCCAGCGCGGCGCGCATCACGGACGCCTCCGCGCACTGGGCCTCGGCGCACTCACACCGCTCCTCCTGCACACGCAACGCTGCAGTCTCACTGAACATGCCAAGCAATCTATGGTGGAGTTTGAATTGCTTACAAACCATACACCAGCTTAAATGGTTAATTAAAACAGAGTGACCACAAATCAACCAGTCAGTAATTATACCTTTTGCTTCCTTCCCTGAATTATAGAACACAAAGACACAAGTAAAACTGTCCAATAGAATACCCCAAGGCAGTGGAAAATAAATCATAAATGGAATGTTTTAATACAAGCTTCTGCCTTATACTATTGCATAATTAATTCAATGTAAATTCAACATTATTTGCGTCACGACAAGGTCCAAACTCACTCACCAGCCCTTGAAGCTCAGCCAACAGCCGCTGTATGCGAGAATCTCTTTCCTTCAACTCCAATAGAGCAGTGTCACGTTGTTGCGTCACATCACGCAGATCTACGCGCATGCTCTCGACGTTAATATTGCCAGTAGTACTTGTATTGGTTGGTTGCATGGTGCATGGTAACATTGTAGACTGGAAAGATGACTGGTGAGATGGCTGGAACAATGGCTGAGCGTCCGACTGCAAACAACTTAATTACTTAGTATTATGTGAATATGACTGATGAATGTGGACAAAGCGAAAGAAGTATGTAAGTCTAGAGAGAACTGGCGCTCCATACTCTCCGCCTGCCCTGCTCTACCCTACCTATATCTACCCTGCTCCATATTCTCAGACAGGAATTGAGTTTTGTATCTAATTAATACTACTATGTGTGCCTTCTGAGGAGATTAAATACAAATATCATACTTAGGGTAGGTAGGATATGTGTATGTATTTATCTATCATCTTTTTATTGCTCTCAATCAGCTTACCTTGCAGGTTTGTGCAGCAAAAGCATTGATAGAATATCCAGATAGTGTGCCAAGAAGGTCCCGAGCAGTGGAGTCAAAGTCATTCTTGACTTTATACAGGTCACGCTCAGTGGTGGACTGCAGCTCCGAGAAGAACCGCTTTACAGATACCACTTCGCGCCACAGACTGAGCAAGCGGTTATGTTCGCTTGAGTAGTAGTCATTGAAGGCCTGTGGAAATTTTACAATATTAACACTTACATGTCTATCTTATATCTCACCTAAAAGTTTTAATTTATATCACCGAGCCTACTCCTCTTGCAAATGCTTAAGAGGAAATTCGAAGACCTTTATATATAGTCATGCTTGAGAAATGGTGATACACTCACCTTCCCATCACATTGGCACATATGTATAATATATCTCTGGTGATTAGATTGGTAATAAGTCTATCTTGGTAGTAAATAGATCTAGCTTGTAATAAGCTCTGCCTATCATTTCAGGGACCCTTGTGGGAAGTTGTGAAGAACTATATATATAATTTGGGTTACCTGTTCCTCATCCTTCCACTCATCCTCTTTGATAGCCATCTCATCTCGCAGGGCCTCCCAGTCATTAGTCAGCTTCTGCAGATCTCCAGTGAGGGCTTCATTCAAGTGGTGGGATTCTTCAAGTTGTTCCCGGAGCAAGTTGTTCTGAGCTACCAATTTCTCGCACCTTTGTCAATTAATAAAGTCTTATGTACAAGTACTTTAACATTTGTTATTTTATCTATACAAATTTCATATAATGAACATCATAATAATTTTATCTGTCTTTTGCCTGGCCTTTTTCCCATTTTAGTTGGGGTCGGCCCTCCGTATCATGCGTCTCCAGGCAGCTCGGCAGCTCATCATAATAACTTAATATGAGGGAAATTCGTTCCACTACTTAGTGATGGACGGACAAAAATAAAAGGGAAAGTTCCATGCCCAAGATTCATATGAGAAATCTGCCACAATTTCATAACAACTGCTGGCACTCACTTGTGTTTCTCCTCATCCAATCTACGCAAGGCCGTCTCTAAATCACTGATTCGCTCGTCCCTGCGGTCTTCACAGGGCGTGGTGGGCAGAGCGGCCGGCGCCGGGAGGGCGATGGAACTCTTCCCCGCTCGAGAACTGTAACTGGGCTCACTACGAGGAGTTGCCTCCAGCATATGAGTCTCCAACTCAGCGCACCGCTGCTTATATTGGAGCACCTGTGATAACATTCCATGGTCGATGATGATTATGAGGATATAAAAGAGCCGTTGTCAGTTAAGTATAGGTGAACAGCTGGTTATAATACAATAATAATTTTATAATATTTAGCCGGCGCTGTCACTGTTTGTTTTGCTTTTGCTTGCTATTTCCAATGTTGACATTACTTTGAAATATTATTTTTTTAAATATATTCATGACTTTGATACTAGTCTAATATACCTGTGTATTGCAAAATATTTTTTGTTGTTAAAGAAGATATTTTTTTCTCATATATATATATATATATATATATATATATATTTTTTTTAAGATTACAAATAAATATGATTTATCATTTAACCTTTGTTTGAAGCCTTGAAACCAGCGCCGCCTGCCCCTGCTGAGCGCGACGATACGCATCAAGCCTCCGTTTATGGTCTGCTGCCTCGCCTGCAAGACGAGCGCGAAGCTCATCGTTCTGCCGGCGAAGGTCGCAGCTCACGCTGCCCATTGGGGAATCCATTTCGGGAGGCGATTCCGCTTTCTTTGATAAAAATAATAAATAAAATAGCGGTCAATATCGTCCCTCACGCCTTCCCCTATGGGTCCCCGAAGGGGTAGGCAGAGTAGTATAGGTAGTACCCACACACCCTCTTTCCGCCTTAGATAGTCCATCGCCGTTACTCAAGCAAGATTATACATTCGCCTTTGAATTTCTTCTCAGGAGTATATAGGTTTCCTCTCGATGTTTTCCTTCACCGTAAAGCTCGTGGTGTGACTAATCACTGTACTTGCCACCAAGAGTAGACCGTCACGAAGTCTCTGGCTCAATATCGGAGATATGAGAATGGATCACTACGGCCATCTTGCAGAAAATCACTATAGAATCGCACTAGGCAATGTTACATTCCAGTCCAAGATGCCAGATCACAAACCGACACTACACACAACCGACCACCGTTCCGTTTGTTTTGATACACACCTCTTTCTTCAAACGTTGGTGCGGGAGCGTGCCCGTAGTCCTCCTGCCGACTGGAGCCCTAGCGCTCCGCGGAGTCGTCAAACCTTCCCTTGTTGGCAACTGGGAACAAAATATACGTACGTCAAATTTGAATTTTCTGATTCACATTAGCCACCAAAAAATGGCTTTATCTAAAACAATCCGTACGATTTTAAGTGACCTGAAAAGTAACTCTCTTTTTTGTCTTCCTTTTGTGCTTAACTTCGAAGAACAAATGCCGTGCTGTCTTGAATTCAACAGACATTTTCACACCGTAATTGTACTCAATTTAACACTTTCTTTTTGCAAGAAAACTTTGCCAAAAAACGATCGACTTCAGGCAATGCACTCGCTTTGAATGCAGAAATTAACTTAAGCCTCGGAAGGCAAGGAAGGCTAATCGGGCCAGCCATCTTATTACCGCCCACACTGCAGCCATTACAGCGTGAGGTTAACAAACCGATCCCTTATTAACACTGAAGAAATAACTTATGTAGTAGGTGTACCATAATTATGATAAAATTTAAGATTAATGGCCGAATCACATTCCAATGCCTAACTAACAATACATTAATAGTGTGCTGAATTGTAATAGTTACGTAATATTACAT
>JACCPG010006781.1:0-68313 GCA_016069955.1 Drepana arcuata | reverse complement strand
TATCAGAATTAGGTGACATTTGGCACAGAGACGGATAATCAGCTTCCTATAAATTTACTGTGGTAAGCCATTACCATATTAATATTCATGCATTGTCAACACATTCATGCTGTATTCTACTGTAAATAAAATCAACTGGGGGTTCATTCCACGTCTGCGTTTTATCTATGTATGTGTGTAGCATATTGATGAGCATCGGCTATATGAAAAACCAACAAAATTGTTTTGTGCAGGCATTAAGGAAATCCCGTATTGAGCCAATATCTTCGGCACTGCAGGCGGCATTCCACGTGTACAGTGATGAAAAGGTGAAAATTAATCAATTATTTTGCATATTTAGACCCAATCGACCGAGTAAAGCGGCCCGTTTTTGTCCGTCACGGGGCAAGGCACCAGTTCTCTCTAGCCACTAAATATATTTTGATGGCAGACTAGTGGTCCGAGCTCCTGATTTCCAAACGTGAGGTCTAAGGGCAGATATTTGTGTGATGAACACAAGTATTTGTACCTGTCTTAGATGTCCTATGTTTCTATGTATATATCTATCTATCTAAGTATAGAGGTAGCCCCATTCACGAAGACGCGCCCCACTATACTTCCTTATAGTTTATAGTGTGCAACCTTCCACAAATGTTTGGGTACTATCGAATTTTTACTGATTATCAATGAGTGCACGCACCACAGTGGAGCTCGCAGGTCATATCCACATCCGCGACCCTCGCTACTGAGTGGTGGGGCACGTCTTCGTTGGTAACTGCAATATATATATATATATATATATATATATATATATATATATATATATATCGTTGCCTAGTTACCTAGTTACACAAGCTTTGCTTAAATTGTCTCGAGGTGTTTATGTGTTGTCCAGGATGCAGGCAGCTTCGCGATGACCCCGCTGTACCTGTACCTGGCGCTGGCGGGCCCGCTGCTGCTGGTGCCGGCGCACGCGTGCGCTGAGGCCGAGTGGCTCAGCGGCGTGCTGGCCATCGGCGTGGGGGACAGCGCCGCCAGCTGGGTGGGCTCGCGGTACGGGTTCACCAAGTGGACAGGTAAAAAAATAATAATAATCATTTATTTGCCATAGTATAATGTACATATACAAATTAACACATAACATGTAGGACAAAAATGTTATTATAATATATCCTCACACCTTCCCACAAGGGTCAAAGGTAGGCAGAGGTGTATAGGTAATACCCACACACCCACTTTCCGCCAGAGGTATATTAGGTGCCAACGTGACAGATGGCGAGTCCATCGCCGTTACTCAAGCACGACTATACATACGCCTTTGAATTTCTTCTCAGACGTATGCAGGTTTTCTTTCGATGTTTTCCTTCACCGTAAACCTCGTGGTGTGACTAATCACTGTACTCAAGTTCAGAAAAACTCATTGGTACAGTCGGGATTCGAACTTGCGATCTTTGTGTCGCAGGCAACTGCTCGAACCACTCGGCCACCACGGCTATATTAAAACTGTTATTAAAGGTAAAATTTTCATGTGTATTTCCGCAGATGACTAAACGAGGCGGAGAGCCTGTACGGTGTCTATATGACACCTGTGGGCTCTACTCTCGGGAGATACTTTGGACATGCTTTCTTTTCTTACCCTTTAGGTGGCAAAGGGAGACGTGGTGCCCGAGTGGTGGAGTAGTCGGTTCAGGAAAACTCATGCTTCAAAGCTCGTGGATAAGTTAATGTACTTGGGTCAGGTATAGATTGTGTCATCCACGAAGACGCGCCCCACCAATTAGTAGTCGAGGGGTCGCGGGATGCGGGGAGTATGACCCTAGTCTATTAATTGTAGTGTGCGTGTGCACTCATAGGTAATCAGTGTGTACCGATAATACTCTTAAACATTAGTGGAGGGTTGCAAACTTACACTATAAACTATAAGGAAGAATAGTGGGGCGCCTCTTCGTGGATAGCACTATCTATACTCATTGGCACAGCCGGGTTTCGAGCTTCCAATCTTTGCGCTGCAGGCGGCTACTCGAATCACTCTGGCAACACAGCTCAAGGCTCAATCTTATTATTATTATTAATGATTTCAGATTGTGACAAAACGCTCGAGGGGACTGCGTTCAACATCATGTCACAAGTGGCGACAGTATACGCGCTGCAATTATTTGGTGAGTTATCATGATGCGAAGACACTCTAAGTCATCAATTCAAAACTGAGGGTTGCAGATTTATATAACGGTACCGCTCATCATCAGTCACGTTAGCACCTAAATATACATCTAATATATGGGGTGTTAGCTTTGCCTACCTCTTCGGGGAGCCCTATGTGGCGTCAGTGGAGTTACTATGCCATCTGGGGGCGGTTGCAAATTCATAGAATAAGGAATGTCTTACATTTTACACACACATACCCCAGATGTTGCAAGAGTCCATAGGCGGCGGTAACCGCTTACCATCAAGCGGACCCAATGCTCGTTTGCCATTTATCTACATAAGTAACAATGTATAAAAAAACAAAATCTAAATATTAGGTATGTTCTTGTATGAATGCTAAAGTTGATGGAATACCAAATATTCGCCTAACCTAATATAATATTATAAATGTGAATGTAAGTTTGTTTGTTACGCTTTCACGTAAAAACTACTAAACCGATCATCATAAAACTTTGTACACATATTCTTGGAGGAATTAGAAGTAACATAGGATACTTATTATTGAAAAATTTTTTTTACAGAAAAAATACGTTTTGCTGAAAATTTTAATGGTGATGGCTTGAATATATAAGCTACTTTTTCGAAATCCACGCGGTTACGTCATACAGAATTTGATTCTGTATGACGTAACCACGACATTATTAAACCCAATGGTTCACCTGAAAACACTATTCGCAATGTTGAATTTTTTTGTTACATTTCAGAATTGCTAAGCTCAGAAAACGTCCTCATCCGCACATTGATAGCGTCCACTGTGGTGGCGTTAGTGGAGGCCAAGACGGAGCAAGTGGACAACCTGATACTACCCCCAGTTATGATATTAGCATTCCAAGCTACCACATTCATGTGTTGATCACTAGCCTGAACGGACGTTGATCAGGATCAGTAAAGGCAAAGGAAAAAAATTACCACCATTATCTTGCACATAACAATGTAACTTGAGCACTACGCTATTGAAATTGCGTGTCGGCAATCAAGACAATACAGGTGCTTTTATTAACTGATCACATTCCGCGTACTAATTACGATATATTATAATTAATAGATAGTGCCATCTACGAAGACGCGCTCCAATTTCTAGTCAAGGGGTCGCGGGATGCGGGGAGTATGACCCGAGTCTATTAACTGTAGTGTGCGAGTGCACTCATAGGTAATCAGTGTGTACCGACAATACTCAAACATTAGTGGAAGGTTGCACACTTACAATATAAACTATAAGGAAGAATAGTGGGGCGCGTCTACGTGGATGGTAATATCTTTATCTCGCAGTAGAACATTCAACGAACGTGTTGAATATCGTAAAGAAAGCGGTTGTGAAAACAAATTGCTGAATGCGTGAGATATATTTATATTTTGTATGTTACATTCCAAGGCTGTACCAAAGAATTTATTATGGGTGCGATTTTTATATGTTTTAAAATAAATAAATAATTTATTACATATCCAGTTTTAATGTTTAATCCTTCAACTAAAATAAAAAAGTATATATATCTTCGAGCCTTCCCATAAGGGTCCCCAAAGGAGTAGGCAGAGGAGTATTAGGTAGCACCCACACACCCACTTTCCGCCAGAGATATATTAGGTGCCAACGTGATAGATGGCGAGTCCATCGCCGTTACTTATAAAGTAATAATTGAAATATAATATTATTATCAACATAATAAGAGGCAGGAGACAAGAGATGTCTTGCAATTAAAAATCAATACCAATTCGATCTAAATGTTCAGTCTTCACTTCTGGGGCATCACCTTTCAGTTCCAGTTTGATCACTTTCGACTTGTCATCACCATTCTCGCCAGATTCCCTTTTGGTCTTGACCAACACGCGTTTCTTCTTGACCCCCTTGCATTTGGCTTTGAACACTTTCTCCAAAGCGAGCACTGATCGCCGGTCCACGGTCCAGTCGATGATTGACAAATCGGCCAGTCTGGTCAAGTCCTCGGCCTCGTCGTATGGAGTTTCTTCAATATTTAATATCCTCATAACTTTTTCCAGGATGTCGTCAACATAATAATTTATGATCATATCTGCTTTGTTGTCCTGAAATATATGATCAAACAATTCTTATTGAAATACTTGGTACATACATACTGATCATGCCGAGTCTCAAATGGGGGTAGGCAGAGAGTATAGAGCGCAAGTTCTCTCTAGTAATACTATCCTACTTATATTGTAATTACTATTACTACTTATATTGCTAAAGTTTGTAAGGTTTGTTATCAATCCTTCAAAGCGCTTCATATGCTACAGCCTTAGTGGCCGACTGGCGGTGTAAGTTCGAATTTCGACTGCACCAATGAGTTTTCTGAACTTACATACATACATATCATGCTGAGGCCCTAACGGGGTAGGCAGAGAGTTTAGAGCGCCAGTTCTCTCTAGACTTACATACCTCTTTCGCTTCGTCCACATTCATCAGTCTCTTCATACACGCTCGTCGGTTTCGAGTTTACTGAACTTATGTACCGTGATTAATCATCAGGAGCTTTACGGTGAAGAAAAACATCGAGAGGAAACCTGCATTCATTAGTGATTGATTTTAAATACGTTTGCATTGTCGTGCTTGAAAAACGGCGACGGACTCGCCATTTGCCTTGTTAGCACCTAAATGTATCTCCCGCGGTAAGTGGGCGTGTCACTACACTCCTCTGCGGACCCTTTCAGGGTGTTAAAGCGTGAAGATGTATTCAAGAAGCTTACATGTTTCGTCGGTTGGAGGTTGCAGATGACCAGTTTCCCGCCATACTTGACCGTCTCAAGGGGCAGATTGCCACTAGGAATGATTTGCAGGGTTGTCCCCAGACATATGCTTAGATCTGCTATGCTGAAAGGAAATAATACTAATGCAAATGAGTTCCATATAAGGTAGGCAGGGAAAAGAGTGCAATATCTCTCAGAACCAACATATTTTTTTTTTACATAAATGCCCGCTAGCTTACGATCAGGCGTTTATATGAGATAATAAATATGTATGTACATATATCTAAAATCATGTCGAGTCGAGAAGCAACATGAATTTAAATACATATTATATGTTATGACAATATATTTAAACCGGATAGATTGCGCGGCAATCGTGTCTTGTACCATTGACAAGCCAAAGTTGCATATAAAAATAATCCTATCTTCAACAGCAGTCTGATAAAAGGAGTTGTTACCTAGAATGCCACTCAGCCATCAGTAAATCATTTTCGGGTAGACTGTGCTCCCAGTCCAGTACACCATCGTACAGTCGGCCCCGGCACGGCCTTCCATTGACGTGCTCTGCAGCACACGGTACGCCACTACACTTCTTACCAACCGTTTCCACGGGGCGGTGGCGGACGAATTGTCTGAAAATAGATGGATGTGAGATGTAAGAAGATAAAGTGTTGAGTGGTGGCCAGCTGTCTGTAGGAATTACTGTCATCACCATAATGGTGGTAGTGACAAGAGATCCCCCAACAATTTTAGAGCTGATTTGTTTTGACAAAAAGTGTGACCAGGTAGAATGGTATACGCCTTCTATCATAATTAGTACATACATATAATTATAAACAATATGTGAACAGATCCCGATGGCGCAACATTATCAAAGAAAAAGTGATTCATAGGGGAGGTCACGACCCTCAGCATTGAGGAAAATGACGCGAGGAGGAGGATAAACAGTATAAATTGAGAGAGCTCTTGTTTGTTTTTTTTCAAAATCTAGGCAAAATTATAAATACATGTTTAAAAATTAAAATTATGAAATGATTTATACTATAATCACCTTTTGCACAAATTGCATTCATCCACAAACATATTCCCATGCAGTTCAGCAAGGTACTTCCTCCGCAGGCCAGACTTCAGGTGCAGTGCATCTATATTTTGACTGACAATGTATTGTACTTTACCACAGTCTACTAGTTTCTTCAAGATCATGTGTGTCTTGGTGGGCTTGGCATCAGTGAATGATACATTTGTTGAGGGCTTCTTGCCTTCCTTCTCTAGAGTCCACACTCCATTGGGCCCTCTGGAAAAAATAAATATTGAATAGCCCTTGAATATAGTTTAGTATAACAGGTATGTTTTCTTAATTACAGTTCATAATTTTTTTTTTCCTATGACAGTCAAAATGTTGTTCATTATTTATAACATAGCATTGTTAGGGTTGGGACAGCTGGCATTCTTAGGTATTTATACCTACACACCTCTGCATACCCCTTCGGGGACCCTTATGGGAAGGCGTGAGGATTATATATATGTTTAATAAATATAATAAATTAAAAATTAAAGTAGCCATGGTGGCAGTGTGATTCGAGTAGTTGTCTGCTACACAAAAATCGCAAGTTCGAATTCCGACTGTACCAATGAGTTTTTCTGAATTTAAGTATAGAGATTAGTCACAGAACATGCTTTACAGTGTAGGAAAGCAATGAGAGGAAACCTGCATGGCATATATCTTGTTGTGCTTGAGTAATGGTGATGGACTTGCCATCTGTCAGGTATATCTCTGGCAGATATTGGATGTGGATACCACCTATACACCTCAGCCTACCCCTTCGGGGACTTTTGTGGAAGGCGTGAGGGTATCATCATATCATATCATCACGCCAAGTCCCTAACGGGGTAGGCAGAGAGTATAGAGCGCCATCTCTAGACTTACATACCTCTTTCGCTTCGTCCACATTCATCAGTCTCTTCATACATGCTCGTCGGTTTCGAGTACTCTTAACGTTCCCGTCCTTCAGAGTCCGATCTATTTGATCCAGGTAGTTGGAACGTGGCCTTCCTCTGCCTCTTCTTGCAACACACTTTTGCTTTGTATATCTGTTTCGTCAATCTTTCTTCACTCATCCTTTCTATGTGTCCAAACCAACGTAACATACCTTTCTTCATCTTTACAATCACACCCTCATTCACGCCAGTTGATTTGCGAATCTCTTCATTGCGGATTCGATCTAAAATCGTTACTCCGCACATTTTTCGAAGAGATCGCATCTCAACTGCATTCAAGCTATTTTCATACTTCCTCTGACATGCCCAGGATTCGCTGCCATACAATAAGGTAGGTATCAATATCGCGTTGTGGACAGCAACTCGAGCATTCTTGCTCAGACTTTTACTGCCCATCAACGCCGACATGGCTCCATTCACCTTATTTCCGGCAGTTATCCTTCTTTCAATATCTTTTTCATACTTTCCATCTCGTGTGAACATGCTTCCCAGATATACAAATTCATTCACTTGCTCTAGAATTTGCCCATTTACCGATATAGCACACTCGGTCACTTGTTCATCTCTTTCGAATACCAAAACCTTAGTCTTGCCAGCGTTTAGGCTCAGCCCCTTCTTTTCACATTCTACTTTCATTATGGTAACTAGTGACTGCAGTTCGCCCTCTGATGACGCCAGTAAAACCGCGTCATCGGCGTATAATAGGCAGTTGACCACTAAGTTTCCCATTTTCACTCCACATCCGTTCGTTCTTAGTGCTCTCAGACGGTTATCTAGATATATAATGAACAGCCAGGCAGACATGATACACCCTTGTTTGACCCCCGACTTCACATCAAACCAGGGTGACATCTCACCATTAACCCTAACGCACGCCCCGCTATCACTATAAAGTGATTTCACGGCATGCAGTAGGGAACTGCTCACTCCATATCCAGGCAACACGTCCCAGAGTTCCTTTCGTACGACTCTATCAAATGCCTTCTCCAAGTCGGCGAAAGCGCAGAAAACCCTTTGGTTAATATCCAAAAACTTTTCCGCGATTCCGCGAAGCGAGAAGGTTTGATCAATACATCCTCTTCCTGGTCTAAATCCACCTTGGGATTCCCAGAGAAATCTTTCGGATCGCTCTTGCATTCTTATCGTCAGGATCTTCGTATACACTTTACTAGCTAAGCTGACCAAGCTGATGACTCTGTAGTTTGAGCAGTCCAATCGTGATCCCTTTCCTTTATAGAAAGGCACGATGACTGCTCGCCTCCAGTCGTCCGGAACATCACCCTTTTCCCAGCAAAGATTGCATAGCAAATAGATGACGTCCCAGACCGCTGGTCCACCGTACTTGATCATCTCAGCCGTAATTCCATCTATTCCCGCAGCTTTTCCACATTTCAGACTTCTTATCGCTCTTACAATCTCTCCCATACTTATTTTATCCGCTATAGGATCCTCGACAAATTCTGTTGGAGGCAGCTCTGTGAGTAGATCAGCGGCATCATCATCATACATATCTTTGTAAAATTCACTCCATCGCCTGAGGACGTCTGTTTTGTCAGTCAGTATGTTATTGTCCTTCGAGAAAATCACATTCATCCTACTACTAGCTGTAACACAATTTCTGGACTTCTTAACTTCCCTCCAAAAAAGTTTTGCATTGTCCTTGAGATTCTGTGACAGTTTTTCGTCTACAGTCATTTGGAACCTCTCACGCTTCTGAGCTATTATCTCTTTCGTACGATTTTTTTGCAGGCGGTATTTTTCTTTCATCTTTTCTTTCATACTCTCACTTGAGCTGGACATAGCCAAAATGTCTTGCCTTGCATCCTTCTTCTTTTTAACTTCTTCTTTCACTTCATCATCCCACCAACCATCGCCATTTTGGTTGTCCGCCCTTTCGAAATGCCACAAACCTCTTTCGCGGCGCATAATATGCTGGACTTAAGGAACTGCCAACAAACATCGACACTCTCAAACACATCTTTCGGTGGACAGGCTAGCTGTTCAGATACCCTTTCTTGATATCTGTCTCTAATAGCCGCATCTTGAAGCCTCCAGCTTTTGATGCGGTCTGCGACTGCAGAACAGCGCGAGGACCCCAGCGCGGGATCGCCAGCCCGCGAACAGACCCCTTATCCTAGTTATAACTAGGAAGTGGTCCGTTCCCAGGTCAGCTCCCCTATGCACCCTGGTGTCCATCACCTGTGTTCTGAGTCGCTGATCTATTAGAAACAGATCTATCATGCTTCGCTCATTTTTCCGTTCCCATGTATACTGATGAATCCTTTTGTGGTCGAACATGGTGTTCGCCACAAAAAGGTTTCTCTCCATGCATACATCTAATATCAGCTTGCCTGCCTCGTTCACTCTCTTATCACCATACTTACCGAGTACTGCCTCGTAATCCTTACGGGCTGTCCCGACCCATCCATTCAGATCACCACAAATAATCAACTTTTCATTCCCTTCTTTCGTCTCTAGAACATTACTCACACATTCCCAGAACTTATTCAGGTCGCAAGTGTCCGCTGAGGCCACCGGAGCATACGCCGCGACTAAAAATAGTCGGGTAAGGCCTATTTTAAAGCGAGCCCAAATAAGTCTGGGGCTCACCGCATCATAACTTATCATACATTCTGCCAAGCTGCTGGATAGTAGAATTCCCACTCCCTGGCAGGCGTGCTCGGTGTTTGCCACTCCTGACCACAGCACTAAACTCCCGCCCGGGAGCTCGTCTACTCCACTACCCTTCCGCTTGGTTTCAGACAAGCACACAACATCTAGCTCGCTCTCTGTCATAAAATCGATCAATTCGTTCATCTTATCAGCCATACCTCCTCTTACATTCCATACACCCATCCTACACTCCACACTCCACTTTCCGCCGTGAGGCACTCCGCGTGATGGGTGGCGGTCCCCATCGCCGCACTGTGCTGAATTTTTCGCACCAGCGGGGACGGACTGGTGCGCGTCGCCTCGGGGGCACGCCCTAGCAGCCGTCCGGCCAATGCGCATCGAGTTCCAACTACCTGGATCAAATAGATCGGACTCTGAAGGACGGGAACGTTAAGAGTACTCGAAACCGACGAGCATGTATGAAGAGACTGATGAATGTGGACGAAGCGAAAGAGGTATGTAAGTCTAGAGAGAACTGGCGCTCTATACTCTCTGCCTACCCCGTTAGGGACTTGGCGTGATGATATGTATGTATGTATGTATGAATATTGATAATGTATCTAAAGGGAAACAACAGTTTATGAGGGATAATTTGAAGCAGATTTGCGATCAACACATTAAACAATATTACTCTGGGTTTTACTCAGTTCATACAGATGGATCAAAAAATTGTTGAAGAGTCGGCCCTGGCGGTATACGACCCCCAGACTAAGACGTCCATTAAATTTAGAATTGGTGCTAACATATCCATAATGAACGTGGAGCTTTTGGCAATCGCGGAAGCTATTTCCTATATCGAGTCTTTTGAGTCGGGAAATTATGTAATACTGACGGACTCCAAGAGTGCTCTGCAACACCTCGCTCGTTGCACCTCGACTTTTCAAGGAGTGCCGATAGCGTACAGAATATTGGACTCCATCAGTAAGCTTCATAATAAAACTATAGTCTTACAATGGGTGCCGTCTCATGTAGGTATACATAACAACGAAGTAGTAGATCGCCTAGCAAAGGAAGCCATCACAGAGGGAATATTATTAAAATGAATGTGTTATTCTAGTGATCATATGTTTTTAGTCCGCAAAAAATGTGCAGCTATGTGGTCTGAATACTTTGACGAGAGATCGATGAGCAATGGAACTTGGTACAAAACTATCCAGCCTCATATCTCCCGCTTCCCGTGGTTCGCGGGTACGGAGATGCAAAGAACCGAAATTGTAACTACATTCAGGCTGCGTTTCGGACACATCCCCTTGAATATCTATTCAGTTTGTATGAGAACTATTCAGTTTGTATGAGACCTGATATTATTTGTTCCTGCATTATTATAAAAATAAGGTGTTAAAAGTGAAGAACGAGATATTACCAAGTGAAAATAAGTGAAATAAGACTGTGACAATAACTTGTAATTAACCTAATTGCTAGTTATATCATCCTAAAGTGAAATAAATAACAATTTCCAAAATAATAACATTCCATTGCTGTGCAACGGTGGCTACAAATCAGTGTTTTGTTGAAACGCGTAAGCGACACGGATTGCACGGCGCTTACGACCTTCGTCTATTGCACATTCGCCAATCGCTCAGTCTCTCACAGAGAGAATCATAAGCGTACCGACACAAGTGAACAAAACTGCCGTAAATAACTTATAATAATTCACGAACATAAACACTTTGGAATAAAAGCGAAGTGCGTCGAAATTCGACAGTCGAATTTGAATTTATTCTGCAAATATGAGTAACTGGGGCTGTTGCACTGAGAATGGGGACGGAGAGCAATTTATTACCTGTTTTCTCAATCTTTCCACTATGCATGTTTGGCTTTACCAGTCATTGAGGATGAGGCTTCATCGCTAATGTGGAAATGTCTCCAATGCATCAACATTGGTCCAAAGCCTACGAAGAGTGACTCCACTCCAGCTCGTAATATTAACACGGGTAGGGGTAAGAAAAGGCCGGCTTATAACTCGCCACCAGGCACGACAGGTGTAACCGGTGAAGATGTATGGGAGATTGTGCGGGAAGTTATTAGAAATGAATTCAACGAAATGTTCGAAAGATTTAGTGACAGTCTGACGGGTGCTATTAACAAGCAACTAGAAACACTAAAGAAGGAGATGAATGGAATCACCGAATCTATACAATTTATGAGCAACCGGTTCGACGATATAGAAAAGGAACAGGTAGCGGCTAGGACATCTAAAGAAAATCTATCTAGGGAAAATGTTATACTGAAAGAAATAATTACTGATCTTACTACGCGTCTAAGTTTAACAGAACAGAGGATGAACTCAGTGGAACAGAATCTACGTGCAAACAATATAGAAGTTGCATGCATACCAGAGAACAGAAATGAAAATTTGAGCAGTGTTGTCATGCAGCTGAGCTCTATAACAGGATGTAAACTCAATGAAAGCAACATAATAAGGTGTACGCGCACTGCTAAGATTAGTCCAGATAGCACTCGTCCTCGCTCCGTGGTTGTTCAACTTTCTTCCCCGTTAATACGTGATGAACTCCTCGCCGCTGTCTTCAAATACAATAAAGTAAATCAGAACGATAAACTTAACAGCTCACATCTTGGTTTCTCGGGCAAGAGCCCCATATATGTAACCGAGCACTTGTCACCATCTAACAAAGCTCTTCATGCTGCTACAAGAATTAAAGCTAGAGAAAAGGGGTACAAATTTGTTTGGGTAAGGTCAGGAAGAATATTCATAAGAAAGACTGATGATTTATTATTATATATAATAATAAAGAATATGGACAATGTCAACAAACTAACTTAACTTTAGTTTAGTTTTGATATTTTTAATGCATGTCTTGGATCGTAGGCACTGTAAAATTCCATAACTTTAAAATTTACTTTCAAAATTGTAGAGGCTTACGTAGCAAAACGCAGATTTTTTATAAGAATGTCTGTTGTAATAATTATGATGTCATAGTTCTGGTTGAAACATGGTTAAACGGCTCGGTGCTCAGTGGGGAGCTGTTCGATGATAGGTATGAGGTTTACAGGAGGGACAGAGAAAGTTCTGGATTTAATTGTGGAAAAGAAGGAGGAGGGGTTTTAGTAGCAGTTCTAAAAAAGTTTAAGACTAAACGTATCGTTTGTTGGGAAAGTAGTTGTGAAGACTTGCGGGTAAGCATTGAGGCTCCGTTTACTAGTAATATCCATCGGGTAGACTTCTGTGCAGTTTACCTACCGCCTCCTGTCCATCGTGAAGTACTTGAACACTATATTTCACATTGTAATTTGGTGCTTGAGGAATCAAACTCACATATATGTATTTTAGGTGACTTTAATTTAGGAAATATTGATTGAAGCATGGTGAACAATAGTGAGAATTGTAATATTTTACCATACACAAGCCAGCCTATGCTTGATTTTATACATATAAATGAACTTCATCAATGTAATTTTGTAACAAATACTGGACGTATACTTGACCTTGTTCTCTCTACAGACAGCTCGTGTAAAGTAAACCACGCCACCGGGGCGTTGAGTAACACAGAACTAATCCACCCTCCACTAGAAGTGTCTTTATCACTTACTTATGAACCTAGCCTTCCTTAAAACGCGCTAAACACAAAACTTAATTTTTATAAAGCAGACTACAATGCAATTCGTAAAGCACTGGCCGATATTAATTGGAATGATTTACTTATAAAATACAATAATGTAGATGATATGGTTCGAGTATTCTATGAGGTTTTGCAGCCAATAATCCTAAAACATGTTCCTAAATGTAAGTCTAAAAGTAATCGCTATCCTATATGGTTAAATAAAAATCTCATACACGTATTAAATGAAAAAAATACAATTAGAAAACTTTTTTAAAAATATAGTAATCCACGAGACGAAATTGAATTGAAGTTAATTAGTAAACGATGTGAGAGGTTAGCCACTCAATGTTATAATGATCACATTACTTTGACCGAAAAACTAATTAAAGTCAACCCAAAATTATTCTGGACGCATGTAAAAGCAAAACGCACAGGGAGTAGTGTATACCCCAAGTCTATGACTGACGGCTCGAATACCACATCAGTTGGAGACGAAATATGTGAGCTATTTGCCAAATATTTTTCCTCAGTATATAGCTCCAATGACGGAAGCAACTCTGTTCAGGCATACACAGGAGATAACTCATTGAGGAACGGTAGTCATTGTCTAGCAGGCCCAAGAATAGAGTATAAAACGTTACTGAAAAAATTACAAACTCTGAATTGTAATAAAGGAGCGGGGCCCGATGGATTGCCGCCATTCTTTATTGTATCTTGTGCATCAGTATTGGTGCAGCCTCTTTTGATTATCTACAATAAGTCTTTGTCAACTGGAGTTTTCCCAAAAAAATGGAAAGTCGCGAAAGTAGTTCCAGTTTACAAGTCAGATGATAAAGAATGTTACAAACTACAGGCCGATCTCAATCCTGTCCATACTAGCTAAAGTATTTGAATCCCTTATATGTCAGTTAATACAGAGTCATTTGCGACCTTACCTCAGCAATCATCAGCATGGTTTTGTCATAGCTAGATCTACCGGTACTAACCTCGTGACATTCACGGAACAATTAATGCGTGTTATTGATGATGCTAAGCAATGCGATGTTATATATACTGACTTTAGCAAAGCTTTTGATAAAGTCCCGCATAACATCTTGGGCCATAAATTATCCGCATATGGTATCTCTGGCTTACTCCTGGACTGGCTAACATCATACTTAATGGGTCGCAATTTCTATGTGGTGGTTAATGGATATCAATCTGGTTATTATGATATAACGTCTGGTGTTCCCCAGGGTTCACATTTAGGTCCTATACTATTTAACGTATTCATTAATGATATTCCAAGCTGTTTTAATTTCTCAGAACCATATATGTATGCGGATGATTTAAAATTTTTAAGAATAATTAGTTCCACTGAGGATTCTAAGTTATTACAAGCAGATCTCAATAGGTTAGTAAATTGGTGTAGGGACAATGGCATGGACTTAAACCACAAAAAGTGCTCGCATATTATATTTACTCGCAATCTTAATGTTTTTAACTCGGTTTATTATATAGGGAATAGTTTAATACAAGAGTTTAGTGTAATTAGGGACTTAGGAGTCGTTTTGACTCAAAGCTAACATTCTTACCGCACATTGAAAATACAGTCAAAAGAGCTTCGAAAATTTTAGGCTTCATTATTAGAAATTGTAAACCATTCCGTAACCCGAACACAAACATTCTGCTATACAATAGTCTAGTCCGAAGCATACTAGAGTATTGTAGTACTGTATGGCGTCCACACTACGCAACACACTCTCTGCGACTGGAGCGCTTACAAAAGCGATTTATGTTGCATCGAACGTTTTCTGCGGGAAAAGCTAAGTCAATATTATCCTACAACGATAGGCTACAACACTTCAAAATGCTTTCCTTATCAAAGCGAAGAGACCTGATAGATATGTTGTTCCTATATAAGATTTTAAGAAATCAAATTGATTGTCCTCATTTACTTGCACAGTTTAAAATTCGCACACCAAACAGAATACCACGAAAACCGATAACGCCCCTACACGTTCCACCGCGCCGAACAGTGCTCGGCTCCAACTCCCCCTTTTTTTTTTTTTTCTTTTTTTTTTTTTTTGTAACGTGGAGAATCCTCATGGATCCCTACCTCCGCGGGGGCGGCGGCAGGGTATGTCAGACTCTTACTGACTAAACTCCACGGGGCCGCAGCGCAACAACCACCAGACCGCTTAGTCGGTGTGTCACGGGACCGCTTTCGGACATACGTGCGCGACACACCGGGCGGCAGGTCGCCATCGAAGGCGACCTCTCCTCGGGAGCGAGCGCTGAGCCCGCCCCAGGCCCGAGGGCCACTCTTGCCTCCGTTCGTGCAATGGCGACAAGCCCCCCCGAGCTTGCCGCCTGGAGACTCCGCGCAACCGATCAGACGCTTGACCAGCGCGCCTACCGGCGCGACGAGGATCTTATTCATACCCTGCCGCGCCAAATGTGCCGCAGGGTGCGGAGTGAGGCGAGCAGAGCATACCCCACTACCACGGGCCGGGCCGAAGCCTCCAGCCCGCTACCCTGTAGCCCTCCAGTGCCTCGCCACTCCTGAGAGCGACGGCGCTGTCGCCAGAGCGACCCCCGCAGACCGGCCCGCACCGAAGTGCCCGGGCCGCCTGCACGTTACCTAGCCCTTAAAAGGACTGTGACGTCGTAGGCTGCAGAGTGGCAAGCAGAGAGAGCCAACTCGATCTCCGCCCGCCTCCTCCCGGCCCACCAACCACACGCCGCCACTCTCGCGAGCAGCGGCGCCGTCGCCAAAGCGACCCCCAGCGTGCCGACCGCGAAAGAGTCGGAGCGACGGCATGGCCGCTATTCCTGCCGATACTCCTCCTCCCCGCAGCCCCACCACACGCGCCGCCACTCTCGCGAGCGACGACGCCGTCGCCGAGGCGACTCCCCGCTGACCAACCCGCACCGAAGTTGAACCCTTCTCGGGCGGTAACGTCGTAGGCTGCAGAGTGGCAAGAAGAGAGAGCAACGCTCGATCTCCGCCCGCCTCCTCCCAGCCCACCCTCCACACGCGACGCTACTCTCGCGAGCAGCGTCGCCGTCGCCGAGGCGACCCCCAAACGTACCGGCCGCGGAGGACAGGGAGAACGGCGGACCGTAATACCGAAGCTCCTCTTCCCCCGCGGCCCCACCGCGCCGCAACCCTGGGCCAAAGCCCCGAAGCAGCAGCGACCCACCAAGGGCGCGGGAAGCGGTGAGTAGAGAACCGGCGTCTCCATGCGGTACTCCACCCTCCACGGACCGGGCAAGGCCACAAAGTTCGCCCGTATCCCCGCAGCCACCCTCCTCGTGTATAAGGGGTCCCGAGGTGACCCTCCACACGGAATTAGGAAAGGAATGGGAATTGGGAAGGTGGGAAAGTGGAGAGCGCCCGGAGCTTTCAGTTACGTCTGTTTCTGAAGGAACCAGACCAATAGCAGGCGGCAACCTCTAGCAGGATAGTGCTCCGGACTTGCCTTAGGGATCTACGCGACCTGCGCTACTCCCAAGACCAACGCCAAATTGCTCACTCGGAAAAAGTGAACAAAGTAGGTGATGGGCTAGCACCCTTGTAGGAGGACCCCGGGGGGTCACTTCTAGGGGTTCTAGCTCATCCCCCGCCCCTCCAACTCCCCTGTCCCAAGGCTATGCAGAATTCTGAATGAACTGAGTCACGTTACAGACATCCATTGCGACTCAATAGGAGTATTCCACAAGAAGGTTTGCAGCCACCTCGCGGAGGTTATAGAATAGCTCAAGCCTCATGGTCGCATACAGTCAAGTACGTACGTACAACTCACCAGCCTACTCAATGGCACATGTTACACACATGTTACATATCCGGACACCCACCGTACATATGCACACCTGACGGTGATTGTGCAATGAGGGATGGGACATTATAAATTCGATCACCCACGAAGCGCGGCGCCTTTTGTCTTCCTAACCTCGGACCAATCGGACACCCCTTAGTAACTAAGTAATTGTATGTGCCTTTTGTCTTCCTAATATCGGACCAATCGGACACCCCTTAGTAACTAAGTAATCGTATAATAAGTGTCGTCGAATTAAGTACATTTTGTGGAAGTGAAATAAACACTTAAAAAATCTAAACGGTTTTTTTTGAGATCCTCCGATGTGCATCCTGTAATTCACACATACACAAATACGTACACTTAAAATAAACACACCATCATAGCACGCCTTGTGTAGTAAAAATATATAAATATAATAAAATAAATACATACATACATATCATCACGCCAAGTCCCTAACGGGGTAGGCAGAGAGTATAGAGCGCCAGTTCTCTCTAGACTTACATACCTCTTTCGCTTCGTCCATATTCATCAGTCTCTTCATACATGCTCGTCAGTTTCGAGTACTCTTAACGTTCCCGTCCTTCAAAGTCCGATCTTTTTGATCCAGGTAGTTGAAACGTGGCCTTCCTCTGCCTCTTCTTGCACACACTTTTGCTTTGTATATCTGTTTCGTCAATCTTTCTTCACTCATCCTTGCTATGTGTCCAAACCAACGTAACATGCCTTTCTTCATCTTTACAATCACGCCCTCATTCACGCCAGTTGATTTGCGAATCTCTTCATTGCGGATTCGATCTAATATCGTTACGCCGGACATTTTTCGAAGAGATCGCATCTCGACTGCATTCAAGCTATTCTCATACTTCCTCTGACATACCCAGGATTCGCTGCCATACAATAAGGTAGGTACCAATATCGCGTTGTGGACAGCAACTCGTGCATTCTTGCTCAGACTTTTACTGCCCATCAACGCCGACATGGCTCCATTCACCTTATTTCCGGCAGTTATCGTTCTTTCAATATCTTTTTCATACTTTCCATCTCGTGTGAACATGCTTCCAAGATATACTAATTCATTCACTTGCTCTAGAATTTGCCCATTTACCGATATAGCACACTCGGTCACTTGTTCATCTCTTTCGAATACCAGAACCTTAGTCTTGCCAGCGTTTAGGCGCAGCCCCTTCTTTTCACATTCTACTTTCATTATGGTAACTAGTGACTGCAGTTCGCCCTCTGACGACGCCAGTAAAACCGCGTCATCGGCGTATAGTAGGCAGTTGACCACTAAGTTTCCCATTTTCACTCCACATAACGGATGTGTACTCTGCGTTCTTAGTACTCTCAGACAGTTATCTAGATATATAATGAACAGCCAGGCAGACATGATACACCCTTGTTTGACCCCCGACTTCACATCAAACCTGGGTGACATCTCACAGTTAACCCTAACGCACGCCTCGCTATCAATATAGAGTGATTTCACGGCATGCAGTAGGGAACTGCTCACTCCATATCCAGGCAACACGTCCCAGAGTTCCTTTCGTACGACTCTATCAAATGCCTTCTCCAAGTCGACGATAGCGCAGAAAACCTTTTGGTTAATATCCAAAAACTTTTCCGCGATTCCGCGAAGCGAGAAGGTTTGATCCATACATCCTCTTCCTGGTCTAAATCCACCTTGGGATTCCCAGAGAAACCTTTCGGATCGCTCTTGCATTCTTATCTGCAGGATCTTCGTGTACACTTTACTAGCTAAGCTGACCAAGCTGATGGCTCTGTAGTTTGAGCAGTCCAATCGTGATCCCTTTCCTTTATAGAAAGGCACGATGACTGCTCGCCTCCAGTCGACCGGAACATCACCCTTTTCTTCAAAATGTCTTGCCTTGCATCCTTCTTCTTTTTAACTTCTTCTTTCACTTCATCATCCCACCAACCATCGCCATTTTTGGTTGTCCGCCCTTTCGAAATGCCACAAACCTCTTTCGCGGCGCATAATATGCTGGACTTAAGGAACTGCCAACAAACATCGACACTCTCAAACACATCTATCGGTGGACAGGCTAGCTGTTCAGATACCCTTTCTTGATATCTGTCTCTAATAGCCGCATCTTGAAGCCTCCAGCTTTTGATGCGGTCTGCGACTGCAGAACAGGGACCCCCAGCGCGGGATCGCCAGCCCGCGAACAGACCCCTTATCCTAGCTATAACTAGGAAGTGGTCCGTTCCCAGGTCAGCTCCCCTATACACCCTGGTGTCCATCACCTGTGTTCTGAGTCGCTGATCTATTAGAAACAGATCTATCATGCTTCGCTCATTATTCCGTTCCCATGTATACTGATGAATCCTTTTGTGGTCGAACATGGTGTTCGCCACAAAAAGGTCTCTCTCCATGCATACATCTAATATCAGCTTGCCTGCCTCGTTCACTCTCTTATCACCATACTTGCCGAGTACTGCCTCGTAATCCTTACGGGCTGTCCCGACCCATCCATTCAGATCACCACAAATAATCAGCTTTTCATTCCCTTCTTTCGTCTCTAGAACATTACTCACACATTCCCAGAACTTCAGGTCGCAAGTGTCCGCTGAGGCCACCGGAGCATACACCGCGACTAAAAATAGTCGCGTAGTGTATGCCTAATAGGTAAGGCCTATTTTAAAGCGAGCCCAAATATGTCTGGGGCTCACCGCATCATAACTTATCATACAATCTGCCAAGCGGCTGGATAGTAGAATTCCCACTCCCTGGCAGGCGTGCTCGGTATTTGCCACTCCTGACCACAGCACTAAACTCCCGCCCGGGAGCTCGTCTACTCCACTACCCTTCCGCTTGGTTTCAGACAAGCACACAACATCTAACTCGCTCTCTGTCATAACATCGATCAATGCGTTCATCTTATCAGCCATACCTCCTCTTACATTCCATACACCCATCCTACACTCCACACTCCACTTCTCGCCGTGAGGCATTCCGCGTGATGGGTGGCGGTCCCCATCGCCGCACTGTGCTGAATTTTTCGCACCAGCGGGGACGGACTGGTGCGCGTCGCCTCGGGGGCACGCCCTAACAGCCGTCCGGCCAATGCGCATCGAGTGGAATTGCAGCCCTCTGGGCTGGCAGGAATCGCGACGTGCACGCTTCCACTGGGATAAAATAAATAATTAGGTTAAATACTATTTATTAAGTTAGATCCATCATCATTACTCTGTTCTTTTCAGCACTCTCTTTTCTGTAATATTATCAAATAATATTTTGTGTCTTCGTAACTAATTAAGGATAAAGTGTGAAAAAAAATATTTACAAACTGTACAAATATATTTTTGCATGCGGTGGTCACCTATAAGTGATTGTACATTTAGTCTATAAATTTATGTAATTGTTCTGTTATGCATGTATTGATGTAACAATTGTTGGTGATCCTTTCAATAAAAAAAAAAAAAGAAAAAAAATAGATTTGCACACATGATGAAAAAAGTTGCATCACCATTATGTTCAGAGTTCGAGAGAGCCGAAGATGTGATGCACATTCTGGCGGAGTGTGTCCGGAATGAAGCTGAGAGACGCTCCTTTATATCGCAATTTAGTTTAGCAAATAATTGTTACGATGTGGGATTGTACAATAGTATCCTGTCGACTCCACTGTCACGGGAAGTCAGAATACTATTAAAATTTGTTGGATTGGGTATAAGGCGGAGATAAACTTAGTTGTTGTTATGTCTGTTTGTAAGTGTACAATCGAGGGTGGCATTAATTGTATTAAAACCCTATATATCTATAAATATAAAGAAAAAAAAAATGTTTGCTATAGTTGTTATTTATATCATTTTCTTATAATATTGAGTCATTCGGCGTAATATAACAAATTATTTACTATCTATTATAATAATAATATAATATATCCTCACGCCTTCCCACAAGGGTCCCCGAAGGGGTAGGCAGAGGTGTATAGGTAATACCCACACACCCACTTTCCGCCAGAGGTATATTAGGTGCCAACGTGACAGATGGCGAGTCCATCGCCGTTACTCAAGCACGACTATACATACGCCTTTGAATTTCTTCTCAGACGTATGCAGGTTTCTCTCGATGTTTTCCTTCACCGTTCAGCTCGTGGTGTGACTAATCACTGTACTTAAGTTCAGAAAAACTCATTGGTACAGTCGGGATTCGAACTTGCGACTTTTGCGTCGCAGGTAACTGCTCGAACCACGCGGCCACCACGGCTTCTAAATAAATAACTCACTATATATAATTCTAAATAATTATATATAGTGAATAATAATTCATTTTTATAATATGGGGTTGTAATTAAATGCCTATAAAGCATTTGGTCGTCGATAATAATAATAATAATAATAATAATAAAGCCCTTTATTCTGAGATAAGAAAAATATGTCCATTTATTTATTTATTTAATATTTATGCACAATTCAAGTACAATGGTGGACTTAATGCTAAAGCATTTTCTACCAGTCAACCACCGTTGACAGGAGAAACATGGAAGCGGGTGTGCACAGAAGAATTAGCTTAATTTGTTGATAGATACATATATATTACATAGCATAGAATGGACATCAAAATAAGTAGCATGCAGAATTGAATATGAAATAAATAAGTATACAAAAAAGAAAACATACATATATAAGTTACATACATAAACATATATTACAAGAAACATATTAATATATAATACAAATAAATTATGAGTAAATATTTGTATTCTAGGATGCTTTCAAATAGTGCTTTTTAACTAGACGCTTAAAAATTAATTTAGAGGGAGCTTTCCTAATATTATGAGGGAGCTGATTCCATAAACGCACCGCCGTAACACCAAAAGACCGATGCTCAATGGAGGTTGAGTGGATAGGAGTACAGAGACGGAGGGAGTCTGAGGATCTGAGATGAAGGTCATGGGATTCGGATATAAATCTAAAATTCTCTCTAAGATACATGGGAGATTTGGGATCATTTAGGATTGAAAAAAGCATGGTGAGTATCCTGACATTTCTCCTCTCGCGAATTTTCAGCCAGCCAAGTTTGGACCGCCACTCAGATACATGATCGTATTTCCGGAGACCGTTAATAAATCGAATACAAGTATTAAGTAGGCGGTCCAGCCTATCTAGCAGCTCCTCGGATAAGTCCAGGTATGAAATGTCAGCATACTCAATTATAGGGAGTAGGAGCGTGTGCATAAGGCATATTTTGGTGTTATGAGGAAGGAAGTTTTTAAGCCGGAATATTGAATGGAGGGACGCATAGAATTTTCGTGAAACCTCATTCACCTGCGCTGACCAGGTAAGATTGCAATCAATTGAGATCCCCAAGTCTTTTACTGTACACGACAGTGGAATCACACAGTTATTAAAAATTATCGGCGAAAGGCTGCTATAATCGACTTTGTTTAGTTGGCGGGTGTTACCAATTAAATTGGCTTGGCATTTATTTGGATTTACTTGAATTCCAAAGCGACAGGACCACATCATGAGTTCCTGAAGGTCATCATTAAGAGATCTTAATTGGATGTTTAGATCCTGAGTACTCGAGTGATGATAGAGTTGCAGGTCGTCGGCATAAAAGTGGTAGCGACATTGAAGGTACGGAGAGACTAAATCAATAAACAAGGAGAATAGAAGCGGGGATAGGATACCTCCCTGAGGAACGCCGGCATCCAAGTCGCACCAGTCAGAGTACTCTTGACCAGCTCGAATCGCCTGCCTGCGCCCTCTCAAGTAAGAAGAGAACCAAGATGTTGATTCAGAAGAGAAGTTGAGATAGCGAAGAGTGGAGATAAGTAAGTCATGGTCGACTGCACTAAATGCGTTGCTGAAATCAATAAGGACAAGAATGGTTACTTGAGAATTTGCCATACTCATTCTTATATCCTCAGTGACTTTCAGCAACGCAGTAGTGGTGCTATGACCCGCTCTGAAACCAGACTGAAGAGGGTTGAAGAGGTCAGCACCGTTAAGAAAATCAGTAACTTGCTTGTGAACAGCGGACTCAATTATTTTGGATAGGAATGGTAAGATAGAAATGGGTCGAAGATGGTTAGGAAGTATAGGATTGGGGATTTTGGGAAGTGGTAGAACATAGGCTTTACGCCATAAATCAGGAAAGCAACCGGTGGAGAGTGAATAATTTATAATATGGGTAAGCGAAGGTAGAATGTGATTCAAAACTAGTAACACCATGGGACTACTTATATCATCACAGCCAATAGCTTTTGACTTTAGTGTTTGAATAATTTTAAGAATGCTATCTTCGCTTACTGAAGAGAACATGAAAGGGGGAACATCACGACGAGGCAAATTATCAATTTCAGAGATAGCAGCTTGTTTCAGCAGAGGATCCAGTATAGTACAAGAGGAAAAGTGGGAATTGAGAACATTTAGGTCTATTGGTAAGCTATTGGAGCTAAGAATGTTGACCTTACCAATGCCGATGGTCCTCAGAAATCTCCAAACACCAGCGGGAGTGGAAGTTTCAATTTTATCTGCAATATGTTGACGCTTAGCAGTCCGCACCAACATGTTGCATCGGTTCCTAAGTTTTTTATATACAGCCCAGTTTACATCCGACCTATCACGTTTATATTTACGGAAAACTCTATCTCGCTTGGACATTGCTCTCCTTACGGTGTCATTCAACCAAGGAGAGGGTTTGCGCTTCATCTTGACAGGGTGAATGGGGGCATGACGATCGAATAATTGGATGATGTTAGTAGTAACAAAGTTAACTTTATCATCGATGGAGCCCATATCCTCTACACGGGATCAAGGTATCAAATTGGCGTCCATACTCAACTCTTCTGTATTTATGCGGCTGAAGTTCCTTTGAAATGATATAACAGGCTTAGGTTTGGGCATTTTGGCGAGTATTGAGGCATAGGGAAGGTCATGATGAGAGAAAGCGGGAGCAACCAGTTGGCCATAAGTGGAGATTAAATCTAGATCAGAGGTCACAATTATGTCAATAAGGGAGCTGTGGGAATGTGAATGATGAGTTGGAGAAAGGGATAAGATATTCAAATTACACGAGTAAAAAAAGGATTTTAATTTTGAAGACCGAGAGTCACTCTTTAAGAGGCACGTGTTGAAATCGCCCATTATAACCATCCTGTCATAATCGGGTATCAGATTGCTCACAGCATCTTCCAGTTCGGTGAAGTAATCTATATTCGGTGGGCAGTACACTACTCCAAGTAAAAGTTTAGCACCTAAATCGACCTCAATAAACAGATATTCCGCAGAAGAACTATAGTCAGAGGGGGATTTTAGAATAATTTTAAACGGGATATGGCTTTTTAAATACATGGCAACACCACCCCCACCTTTTCAAGTACGATCATTGCGTATAAGAACATAATTGGGAATGGGATAGGAAGTGGAAGGTAATGAAGGCTTGAGCCAGCTTTCGGATACGAGCAAAGCGTGAATGGAATCAGAATCAAAAGTATCCGAAATGTCGTGATAATGAGCAGGAATGCTTTGGGCATTAATATGGCAGACATTAAATGCGTTACAGTGTAATGCGAATGTATTGGTAAGCAAGGCACTGAGCGATGGAACATTATCAACAGTACTAATGAAAGAGCTATCAGAATCAGCTGTCATAAAAGAGTCATCACTAGAACACATCAAATTGTAATATAAATAAAATATATTATTATACAAATCGATATAGATAAATGTATATTATATGTATATACACACAAAATAAGCATATATTTTTATAAGGTATTGGTATGTGTATTATATAAAATATTCACAATCCAATGTAAGCACCAGCCAACAGTGTTCCAGTAAGAAAAAAAAATACAATTATAACGTTAGGCTAAATAACTACATGAAGAAGACAATGAAATCACAAATAAAAAATAAGAAACAAAAGAGAATTAATATAAATGAACAGAGATTTAGGTATAATTAGGTCTGAGATGTAGTCTATAATTTATAATATCTTATCTGTAAATAATTAATACAAAAGTGAAACGGAACGTAGCAAGGGTTTCGCAAGGTTATTGGTAGGTCTGTGTGGGAATATTTTAAAGTGTTTATTATCTGGCTTACACGTCAGAAGTGACGGTGTCATATTGAGCTGTAATCTAGTATTAAGACGGCATGTCAATTGTCAATCAAACTGAAACAAAAACATCTGCCAAATATTGAAATGTGAAAGACCGAATGTATTTAACATTTTTGTAATGGGAGGTAGGTACGCATGACTATCCCTGTTGTCGGCTCTTAAACAAGCGAGAGCTATCTACCTACCAGATTGATATAGTACTCGAAGATAGCGAAAACGTAAACACAAATGTTACTCGACCCGTAACGTCTATTTCTTCAATAGGGCGGCTCTTCTTCTCCTCGGGGCGCCAGCAGCATCCGTCACATTAGATACTGCAACCAGTGGCACCGTTTGCTTTTGGGCGATTGCGTCAATATCAGCCATGGTGTTCACGCGACGCCGATTTCCATCAGGCCCGAGAATATATATACTGCCATCCCTTGTCCAGCATTTGGTTACTCCGAAACGCTGACGTGCAGCTGAGAAAATGTCATGTCTAGCTTTCGTGAGAAACTCTGAAATCGTTATACCCGAGCCCTTGAGATGAGTTTTCGAGTACCAGATTTCACTTCTAACGGTGATGTCACGGAGTTTGAAGAGAATAGGCCGGGGTTTAACACTGTCGGTGGTACGGCCCATCCGATGGCATCTACTTATATCACCAGTATCAAACCCAGGCAGATTGAGTTTATTTGAAATCACCTTGGCAACTGTGGCAGGAGTATCTTCCTTAGGTGTGTCTTCCTCAGGAACCCCATGCAAGAGCAAGAACTTCCGCCTAGACCGCATCTCCAATTCATCAGCCTGCTGACCAAGCATTGCGATTTGACTTTGCAATGCGCGCATTGAAGCCAGCACAAATGTTTTGAAGGTGGCAAATTCTTCGGCTAAACTTCCTGGACGAGTAACCTTAGGCAGCTGCCCTTCAATAGTGTCAAGCCGCTGGTTAAAAGCTGCCATCATTTGATCCAGAGACTGTTGTATGGCGTCCATGTTGATTTGAGGTTAAGAAATAAAATATTTAGTATAACTCAATGCACAGCGTAACAATTTAGGAGATAACACTTATTGGCAGGTACAGTAAACTAATACATTTTATTATGAATTAAATATGCAGTAACTAAACTTCTTTAATTTTATTTACGACAATTAAGAATTTGTACTTGTTGCTTTACTGGGGCCTACCCGCGAAAAAAAAAGCTTAGGTTAAGTTTAGGTAAGCGAAAAATTTAGGTTCCGCTTATATAATATCTCTTATCTCAGTGTGCCTCTTGGCATAGGCCTTCTCTAATAACTTCCACTGCGGTCTGTCTTGAGCTACCCTTCTCCACCTTGGGCCTGCAGTCCTTTTCATGTCGTCCTCCCACCTTAGACGCTGTCTTCTACGACTTCTTTTTCCATCTCTTGGGTACCACTCTGAAACTGTCTTGCACCATTTTCCTTGCTTATCACGCATCATATGTCCGGTCCACCTCTACTTTTGTAGGTCAATTTGTAGTAGAATATCTGTTAATTTTGTTTTCATTCTACTTTCAGTATTTCTAATTCTGTCTCGAAGTTTTGACCCTAGTATGCTGCGCTCCATTGCTCTTTGGCATTTGGCGAGTTTGTACCTTAGAGATTTGGTGAGTGCCCATGTTTCACACCCGTAGGTTAGGCATGGAATGATGCACATGTTGAAAGTTTTACGTTTCAGTGCCATACGCAGGTCCTGTGACTTCATGATTTCTTAAAGTGACCAGAATTTCTTCCAACCTTTTGCGATTCTTGTGTTAATATCCTTTGTTGTTACGTCTTTGGGAGAAATAAGTTGAACTGCAAGGCGAAGACGCCAAAGAAGTCGGCCCCGAAGAAGAAAAGGAAGGAGAAAAACAAGGCCTCAGCGGCAAAGCTGCAAGTGCCGCAGACGGCTGCAGTGGTTTACACGCTGCAGCCGGAGGCGAAGGAAAAGGGGATGACCTACGCCTCGGTGATTAACGAGGCGAAGGCGAAAATTGACCTTACGGCCCTAGACATCTATGCCCTGCGCTTCCGAGTGGCGGCGACAGGTGCTCGGTTCCTGGAGCTGCCGGGGGCCGGCAGCGAGGCCAAGGCGGAGGCTCTCGCAGAGCGGATGCGGCAGGAGTTGGGTCCCGGGGTGCGCATCTCCACGCCCACCAAGTGCGCGGAGCTGCGCATCACGGGCTTAAACGACTCGTCGTCAGCCGCAGAGATGGCCGCTGCGATCGCCCGGGCTACGGACTGTCCGGCGGCAGCAATTCGGGTGGGCGAGATACGATTCGCCAGGGGTCGAGGTGCGGTGTGGGTGCGTTGCCCCATTGCCGCAGCCAAAGCCCTGGCGGAGAAGGGGCAGGTGATGGTGGGCTGGGTTTGTGCGAGGGCTGTCCTATTGCAGCCTAAGCCGGCCCGGTGCTACCGTTGCCTCAGGCCCGGACACATGGCCCCGCAGTGCACGTCGGAGGTGGACCGCGGCGCCCTGTGCTTCCGGTGTTCACAGCCAGGACACAGGGCGGGGCAGTGCGCCGCCGCGCCGCGCTGTGGAGTCTGTGCCGAGGCGAAGCGGCCAGCCGACCACATGGTCGGCAGCAAGGCCTGCAAGCCCGGGCCGCGGCCCAAGAAAGGGCCGCAGGGGGCGGGCTGAGCTCGCTCATGCCTGCCTCCACAAGAGGGCAGCGGTGACGGGACGGGGGTCCCGTTGCTGCGTAATGCCCTCCAGGTGAGGGGTGCGTTGAGTGTTCGCGCACCCCACCTTCGGTGGAGTTACCACCGCGCAGCGGCCACAGGCCATCGCTGGGGGGGTCGCGGTGCGTGCAAAAGCGAGCTCGCGGCCTCCCATCCTAAGGCGATGAGCAGACACTCCGTGGGTTTTTAGTCAGTAGGAGTCTGACACTCCCCGCCGCTGTCCCCCGACGGCGGCGGAAGTCCAATGCAGGATTTTCCCACGATAAAAAAAAAAAAAAATAAAAAAAAAAATAAAAAAAAAAAAAAGGTAAGTATGGGCGGGGGATGAGCTAGAACCCCCTAGGGGCGCCCGCAAGGGGTCCTAGTAAGGGTGCTAGCTCATCACCTACTTTGTTCACTTTTTCCCAGTGAGCAATGTGGCGTTGGTCTTGGGAGTAGCGCAGGTCGCGTAGATCCCCAAGGCAAGTCCGGAGCACTATCCTGCTAGAGGTTGCCGCCTACTATTGGTCTGGTTCCTTCAGAAACAGACGTAACTGAAAGCTCCGGGCACTCTCCACTTTTCCACCTTTCCCCCAAAATCCTTCAATCCTTCCCTGTCCTCGCTCCCTTGCCCTCCCAGTTTGGGAGAGTTTGGGAGTACACACTCTTCACAAAAGTGCACACACACAGATTCAGATACACTCTTCACTCGCTATACACAAACAAAATAACATTCGGTCACTCTACAGCACACAACAGATACACTTAACATGCAAATACCATACCACACCTACAAGCAGTTACTCACCCCCAATCCTACGGTCTAGCGTGCCTATGGGATGTATGGCTGGGGGGGAACAATACCCAGTCCCAAGCGCAGAGGAGGGAGAGGGGACCTCACCCCTTCAAAAAGGAAAAACGCAAAATGGAACTGGAAAACGATGTAAATAGTCCCCAGGCGGGTGAATCCCGCACGGAGTCCTCGGACTCCGTCTGCCCCTCAGTATCTGGGGGGGGGGCACCAATTCCAACGGAGGCCAGGCGATCCACGGCCCCCGAGAACGACGACCATCATTATGCACACCGGACACAACGAAACCCAGCGACATGGATTCGATGATTGGGGCGCGCGCACCGCAGGGGTGCGGCGTCGGAGAAGGGAGGGAGCTGCGTGTGCGACTCACGCGCACTCCAATAACGGACTTGGCGAGAACACCAGACCTCGACTTCAGTGGGGAAGAAGAGGACACGGACTACGAGGAGGAAACAGGCAACGGCAGCCGTTCGTCCAGCCCGTCTTCAGGAGAGGAGCTCTTGGAGATGCTGGAGGAGCTAGTGCCGATGTCACCAAGAAAAAAAAAGGGCACCAAGGCTGCGGCGGCGCGGGACCACCGTGTCTCCTCGTTGCCGCAGCGTGACGAGTTTGGCCGCTTCCTGCCGCGTGGCTCAACGACGCCTGCTCCGGCACCGAGGAGGGGTGGCAAGCGCCCCTTGGAGTCGTCACCGCCTGAAGGGAGCCCGAAGACCAAGGAGGGGAGACTAGAGGAGGCTGTGCGACGGGCTGAGGAGGCCCGCAAAAGCCAGCCTGAGTTGGCGGAGGCAATGAGGCTGCGGCAGCCGTCGACGGCGGCTCTCAGTAGTCGGTTCCAGCAGGATGCTGACCTGATTGCCGAAGTGGTCGCCAAGTCGTCAAACCTGAAGGGCACATGTCACCGTGCCCTGAAGGAAGCCGCAGCCTCCATAAAAGAGGCGGCCCGGATCATGGGAGAAAACTCGGCAAACGACGAGGTGAAGAAGGTGCACGCGGAGAACGAGGCTCTGCGTGCACAACTCGATCATCTCCGGCGGGAGATGATCGACATGCGGTCGGAGCTGCTGCAAGTGAGGGCGAGGCCGCCGCCTACCCCCCCTGCCACCGCAGCTCAACCACCGCCGCCGCCGTTCAACGAGGCCGCCATCCTAGAGGCCATCGAAAGGCGCTTCGTGGCCTTGGAGAAGCGCATCTGCCCTCCTGCGGCTGCTGTCGGGGCAGCCGCCCCGCAGCGGACTAGGGAGGGGACTTCCGCGCCGCCTCCTACAGTGGAGCAGGGCCACGAGGCCAAGAAGAAGAAAAGGAAGAAGGGCGTCAGTCGGGCCGTCCCGGTCGCGGAATTGCCGGCCGTGACACCGGGCGGTCCCCAGGAGACTGCACCGAGTGCGCCGCCCACGTGGGCTAAAGTGGCGGCGGGCAAGGCGAAGACGCCAAAGAAGACGGCCCCGAAGAAGAAGAGGACAAAACAGGCGAAAAACAAGGCCTCCGCGGCGAAGTTGCATGTGCCACAGACGGTGCCGTGGTGACAGTCCGGCTGCAGTGGTGTACACGCTGCAGCCGGAGGAGAAGGAAAAGGGGAGGACCTACGCCTCGGTGATCACCAAGGCCAAGGCAAAAATTGACCTCGCGTCCCTGGACATCTGGGCCCTGCGCTTCCGAGTGGCGGCGACAGGTGCTCGGATCCTGGAGCTGCCGGGGGCCGGCAGCGAGGCCAAGGCGGAGGCACTCGCCGAGTGGATGCGGCAGGAGTTGGGTCCCGGGGTGCGCATCTCCACGCCCACTAAGTGCGCGGAGCTGCGCATCACGGGCTTAGACGACTCGTCGTCAGCCGCAGAGGTGGCCGCTGCGATAGCCCGGGCTACGGACTGTCCGGAGGCAGCAATTCGGGTGGGCGAAATTCGGTTCGCCAGGGGTCGAGGTGCGGTGTGGGTGCGTTGCCCCATTGCCGCAGCCAAAGCCCTGGCGGAGAAGGGGCAGGTGTTGGTGGGCTGGGTTTGTGCGAGGGCTGTCCTATTGCAGCCTAAGCCGGCCCGGTGCTACCGTTTCCTCAGGCCCGGACACATGGCCCCGCAGTGCACGTCGTAGCTGGACCGCAGCGCTCTGTGCTTCCGGTGTTCACAGCCAGGACACAGGGCGGGGCAGTATGCCGCCGCGCCGCGCTGTGGAGTCTGTGCCGAGGCGAAGCGGCCAACCGACCACATGGTCGGCAGCAAGGCCCGCAAGCCCGGGCCGCGGCCCAAGAAAGGGCCGCAGGGGGCGGGCTGAGCTCGCTCATGCCTGCCTCCACAAGAGGGCAGCGTTGACGGGACGGGGGTCCCGTTGCTGCGTAATGCCCTCCAGGTGAGGGGTGCGTTGAGTGTTCGCGCACCCCACCTTTGGTGGAGTTACCACCGCGCAGCGGCCACAGGCCATCGCTGGGGGGGTCGCGATGCGTGCAAAAGCGACCTCGCGGCCTCCCATCCTAAGGCGATGAGTGGGTTTTTAGTCAGTAGGAGTCTGACACTCCCCGCCGCTGTCCTCCGACGGCGGCGGAAGTCCAATGCAGGATTTTCCCACGCTAAAAAAAAAAAAAAAGGGAGGTATATTCGTTTACAAACTCTAGATTTACTCCGCTTACGGTTATGTCAGCCTTTATTGAGTTGGTCATTACCTTGGTCCTGGCAAGGTTCATTTTCAGTCCACCGTTCTCACTTTCCTTGTTTAGGCTTTGGTTCTTTGTATCATTTGTTCTAGAAATTCTGGCTTCTCTTCTTTGTTTTTTTTACGCTCACGATACCGAAGTATCACTTGCGTGTTGCCACTCTGTGTTCGGAGTGTTATAGTGTGTTGGCAGCATAACGTTTAATCCCTCTGCTTCCAACACATTGTAACAATCCTCCCCCCTCCCCAAGGAGCTCATTACTGGAAACCTTATTCACCACGTAGGAACACAACACAATAAATTGTGTTATTTGGCTACGGACTTCTATAAGGTGGAGGTCCTGCCCCAGTCGGGCAGCTCCAAATTCGAACGGGAAACCCGTATTGCCCTACCTCTCTTCAAAAAGAACTAAGTCATGCAAATCTGAGGTGGTTCAGTTTGGATCCGTTTATATTCAGGCCAAAACCCTCCCAATTCAGGTTACGGAAGATGTTTTCTAGGACTACAGACTGAGAATAATTTTGGAGATAAGGGGTCCCCTTGTCTGACACTCTTTTTTATTGGGAATACTTTTCCCACTGTTTCGAGCTGAATACTGGCCTGACTATGTGCATATATGCTTTTGATAATGTTAGTGTAGATAGCAGGTATCCCTTGGTACTCTAGAGTGTCCCATATGTAGCTGTGTCTCAAACTGTCAAAGGCTTTGGCATAATCAATAAAGGCGATATAGATATTCTTGTTGTATTCGTTATATTTCTCTAATATCTGTTTGACAGTATGGATGTGGTCTATTGTAGAAAAGCCTTTCCTGAATCCAGCTTGCTCCACTGGTTGCTGTGAGTCTAATATGGGACTCATCCTGTCCAGTATGATTTTTGCTAGTACTTTATAAACGTTCATGTGGCTTATTGGCCTGTAGTTTTCGATATCGTTTTTATCGCCTTTTTTATATTAAAATTATGAAGGATTTCGCCCATTGTTTCAGGATGCTGCCGCTTATCAAAATGTTCTTAAATATGTTTGTAAGAATGGGAGCTAACTTTGCTATTGTTCCTTTCATTAGTACATTAGTAATATTGTCCGGGCCTGGTGATTTTTCCATTTTCTGACTCTTTATCGCTTTTTCGACCTCACACAGCAAAATTTCTAGTACATGCTTGTTGGTGGTTTCAGGGGTGAGTTTGTGGTTGTTCGCAGTATGTCCGTCTGTGTTTGGTTCCTGATCTGCATAGAGTTCAGTAAAGAAGTGGGTAGCTAATTCGTTAATATTTTTACGATTTGTGATTGTCTTTTCTTTTCGCTTTAGCTTTGGTATCCATTGTTTTCCTGCTTCACGTAGTTCTTTTAAAGCCTTTTTTGTACCTCCAGTTCTTTGTATATGGTATTCCAGCGTTCTTAGTCGTTTGAGTTTGCGATCCTTTCTGATACTTTATCTTATTTGCTTGCTGATTTCTCCTATCCTCTTGATGTTCTCCTTTTTTACTTGTTGTGCTATGTACTCTTTTCTCGCAGGTATAAGTTGTAGAGTTTGATCACTTAGTTGGTATTTGAGAGCCTTCTGGTTTTGGTTTGTAGTGCAGTAATTTCTAAGATGTTTTTCTAGGATTTCATATTTCTGTATCGGATCTGTCATTTCTTTTATTTGTTTCTTGATTTCTTGATAGTTGGTTTCGTCCTGTTTGTAGGGAGCCCTTAACTGGTTGTGCACGTTGGCTTTAATATGATTTCGTGGTAGTTTTCCTGGTGACTTCTTTAATGAACTACGCACCATACGATGGTTTGTGTTGAAGTACAGCTTTGTTATGACATTTGTATCTGTGAAAGCTTTTGGGTGGTTGGTTAAGATGTAGTCTATCTCATTCTTATATATGCCGTCAGGAGACATCCATGACCATTTATTTTTGGATTTTTTCTTGTATATAGAGTTAAGTACTGTAAGGTTGTGTTCCATTAGAAATTCGACCAACCTCTGACCATTGCGACTCCTTTTCCCGTGACCGAATGGTCCCAGTATATATCAATCGTGGCTGAGTCTTGCTTCTATTTGTGCATTGAAGTCACCCATTAAGATAATGTGATTCTCTGAATATTTTCGTTTTGTTAGTGATAAGTCTTCGTAAAATAGATCTAGGATAGATTGTTCTGCTTGTTCAGTAGGTGCATAAATTTGTATTATCGACCAAGGTTTTTTATAGTTTCATCATCAACATCAATTTCAGCCCACATATACCCACTGCTGGGTATAGGCCTCCCCGGTTCTACGCCAGTGTTCTCGGTCCTGAGCCAGTCTCCACCACAGTTTTCCAGCCTCCTTAGCGATGTCATCGGCCCAGCGGGCGGTCTGCCCGTCTGTCGTCTTCTGTTTCTTGGCCATCATTCGGTTATCGCCCTTGTCCACCTACCGTCTCCTTGTCTCATCAAGTGGCCTGCCCATCTCCACTTTAACTTTGTGACCCGTGTGCCATCGTCGTCGACCTTAGTGCGGCGTCGAATTTCAACATTTGGTACACGGTCCACTAGGGATATTTCCAACATGGCTCGCTCCATTGCCCGTTGTGCGACTTTTATTTTATGCATGTTAGCTTTTGTGAGCGTCCAGGTTTCGGCGCCATAAGTGAGGACGGGCAGTACTCATTGATTAAATGTAAAAAAAATCTAAAAAAGATTAACACTGGGCGCTTTCCATGACGCGTAGCTGGTGTTGGTTGGATTTTCCTGGCGAACGTACGGATTCGTGACATGTAATCAGACATGTTGGCAAAGTCATCCGCTTGAGGATGGAATAATTCACCGGGCAATCTGAGCGGCTCGCCGTAAACGAGCTCGGCTGGGGAAGTTTTTAGGTCTTCCTTATATGCACATCGTATGCCTAACAGGACCAACGGAAGAGATTCTACCCAGTTGGCGTCACCGTGGAATGTGATTGCAGCTTTGAGCTGTCTGTGGAATCTTTCCACCATTCCATTACATGCCGGATGGTATGCCGTTGTACTTTTATGATGGAATCCGATAAGGTCTGACAAACGCTTGAAGAGAGCGGATTAAAATTGCATACATACATACATATCATCACGCCAAGTCCCTAACGAGGTAGGCAGAGAGTATAGAGCGCCAGTTCTCTCTAGACTTACATACCTCTTTCGCTTCGTCCACATTCATCGGTCTCTTCATACATGCTCGTCGGTTTCGAGTACTCTTAACGTTCCCGTCCTTGAGAGTCCGATCTATTTGATCCAGGTAGTTGGAACGTGGCCTTCCTCTGCCTCTTCTTGCACACACTTTTGCTTTGTATATCTGTTTCGTTAATCTTTCTTCACTCATCCTTTCTGTGTCCAAACCAACGTAACATGCCTTTCTTCATCTTTATAATCACGCCCTCATTCACGCCAGTTGATTTGCGAATCTCTTCATTGCGGATTCGATCTAATATCGTAACGCCGCACATTTTTCGAAGAGATCGCATCTCGACTGCATTCAAGCTATTTTCTTACTTCCTCTGACATACCCAGGATTCGCTGCCATACAATAAGGTAGGTACCAATATCGCGTTGTGGACAGCAACTCGAGCATTCTTGCTCAGACTTTTACTGCCCATCAACGCCGACATGGCTCCATTCACCTTATTTCCGGCAGTTATCCTTCTTTCAATATCTTTTTCATACTTTCCATCTCGTGTGAACATGCTTCCAAGACATACAAATTCATTCACTTGCTCTAGAATTTGCCCATTTACCGATATAGCACACTCGGTCACTTGTTCATCTCTTTCGAATACCAGAACCTTAGTCTTGCCAGCGTTTAGGCGCAGCCCCTTCTTTTCACATTCTACTTTCAATATGGTAACTAGTGACTGCAGTTCGCCCTCTGATGACGCCAGTAAAACCGCGTCATCGGCGTATAATAGGCAGTTGACCACTAAGTTTCCCATTTTCACTCCGCATCCGTTCGTTCTTAGTGCTCTCAGACAGTTATCTAGATATATAATGAACAGCCAGGCAGACATGATACACCCTTGTTTGACCCCCGACTTCACATCAAACCAGGGTGATATCTCACCATTAACCCTAACGCACGCCCCGCTATCACTATAGAGTGATTTCACGGCATGCAGTAGGGAACTGCTCACTCCATATCCAGGCAACACGTCCCAGAGTTCTTTTCGTACGACTCTATCAAATGCCTTCTCCAAGTCGACGAAAGCGCAGAAAACCCTTTGGTTAATATCCAAAAACTTTTCCGCGATTCCGCGAAGCGAGAAGGTTTGATCCATACATCCTCTTCCCGGTCTAAATCCACCTTGGGATTCCCAGAGAAATCTTTCGGATCGCTCTTGCATTCTTATCGTCAGGATCTTCGTATACACTTTACTAGCTAAGCTGACCAAGCTTATGGCTCTGTAGTTTGAGCAGTCCAATCGTGATCCCTTTCCTTTATAGAAAGGCACGATGACTGCTCGCCTCCAGTCGTCCGGAACATCACCCTTTTCCCAGCAAAGATTGCATAGCAAATAGATGACGTCCCAGACCGCTGGTCCACCGTACTTGATCATCTCAGCCGTAATCCCATCTATTCCCCCAGCTTTTCCACATTTCAGACTTCTTATCGCACTTACAATCTCTCCCATACTTATTTTATCCGCTATAGGATCCTCGACAGATTCTGTTGGAGGCAGCTCTGTGAGTAGATCAGCGGCATCATCATCATGCATATCTTTGTAAAATTCACTCCATCGCCTGAGGACGTCTGTTTTGTCAGTCAGTATGTTATTGTCCTTCGAGAAAATCACATTCATCCTACTACTAGCTGTAACACAATTTCTGGACTTCTTAACTTCCCTCCAAAAAGTTTTGCATTGTCCTTGAAATTCTGTGACAGTTTTTCGTCTACAGTCATTTGGAACCTCTCACGCTTCTGAGCTATTATCTCTTTCGTACGATTTTTTTGCAGGCGGTATTTTCTTTCATCTTTTCTTTCATACTCTCACTTGAGCTGGACATAGCCAAAATGTCTTGCCTTGCATCCTTCTTCTTTTTAACTTCTTCTTTCACTTCATCATCCCACCAACCATCGCCATTTTGGTTGTCCGCCCTTTCGAAATGCCACAAACCTCTTTCGCGGCGCATAATATGCTGGACTTAAGGAACTGCCAACAAACATCGACACTCTCAAACACATCTTTCGGTGGACAGGCTAGCTGTTCAGATACCCTTTCTTGATATCTGTCTCTAATAGCCGCATCTTGAAGCCTCCAGCTTTTGATGCGGTCTGCGACTGCAGAACAGGGACCCCAGCGCGGGATCGCCAGCCCGCGAACAGACCTCTTATCCTAGTTATAACTAGGAAGTGGTCCGTTCCCAGGTCAGCTCCCCTATACACCCTGGTGTCCATCACCTGTGTTCTGAGTCGCTGATCTATTAGAAACAGATCTATCATGCTTCGCTCATTTTCCGTTCCCATGTATACTGATGAATCCTTTTGTGGTCGAACATGGTGTTCGCCACAAAAAGGTCTCTCTCCATGCACACATCTAATATCAGCTTGCCTGCCTCGTTCACTCTCTTATCACCATACTTGCCGAGTACTGCCTCGTAATCCTTACGGGCTGTCCTGACCCATCCATTCAGATCACCACAAATAATCAGCTTTTCATTCCCTTCTTTCGTCTCTAGAACATTACTCACACATTCCCAGAACTTATTCAGGTCGCAAGTGTCCGCTGAGGCCACCGGAGCACATACCGCGACTAAAAACAGTCGGGTAAGGCCTATTTTAAAGCGAGCCCAAATAAGTCTGGGGCTCACCGCATCATAACTTATCATACATTCTGCCAAGCGGCTGGATAGCAGAATTCCCACTCCCTGGCAGGCGTGCTCGGTGTTTGCCACTCCTGACCACAGCACTAAACTCCCGCCCGGGAGCTCGTCTACTCCACTACCCTTCCGCTTGGTTTCAGACAAGCACACAACATCTACCTCGCTCTCTGTCATAATATCGATCAATTCGTTCATCTTATCAGCCATACCTCCTCTTACATTCCATACACCCATCCTACACTCCACACTCCACTTCCCGCCGTGAGGCACTCCGCGTGATGGGTGGCGGTCCCCATCGCCGCACTGTGCAGAATTTTTCGCACCAGCGGGGACGGACTGGTGCGCGTCGCCCCGGGGGCACGCCCTAATAGCCGTCCGGCCAATGCGCATCGAGTGGAATTGCAGCCCTCTGGGCTGGCAGGAATCGCGACGTGCACGCTTCCACTGTGATCCCCATGGAATTTAATCCCATAAAATGTTTATGACTTTCAGTCGATGAGTCAGTATAAACTGGAAGGCAAAATTTTTATGAAACTAACTAATATTAAAGACTTAGGAGTAACTTTCGACAGAAAATTAACGTTCCATGACCATATCGCCTTTCTCGCCAAAGAATCTTTCAGGCGTCTTGGCTTTGTCTTGAGGAATTCCCGTGACTTCAGAGGCGGACACGTGGTAAAGCTTATTTTTGGTGCTTTAGTTCGCTGTAAACTTGAGACTAGCTCGTGTGTATGGCATCCGCACGAGAGCAAGTATGCGTTGTTACTGGAGAAGGTGCAAAAGGCTTTTCTTCGATACCTCTATAAGCATATGTATGGCTATTATCCATACCTGTACCCCACTAACTTTCTCCTGGGCCACCTAGGCTACAATTCTTAAGTAAGATGTCTTCTAAGTAAGACGCACTAACGGCCAACTAGTAACGATGTGCAAAATCCTACATCGGAAAATTGATGCGTCCGACCTACACAGCGGACTATCGCGCTTCTTTGTGCCCAAAAACTACTGCCGAAATAGAAAGCACAAACTGTTCGCGATGCCATATTGCCGAACAGAGGCGCACGCTCAGTCTCCGATCCCGAGGTCACTGACAGCACTCAATGCCCTCCTGGACTCAAGTGTAAATCCTGAATGTGATGTGCTGGCAGGTGAATGTAAGGTGATTTTGAATGAGTGTCTGGCATACGCAGAAAGAAGGCCATCTTATTCTTGGTAATACATATGTATTTTTTTAGTTATACCTCCACATTAGCGTAAATGACCACGTTGTCGTGCTAATTGTAAATAAATAAATAAATTAGATATCGCCCGAATGAAGTCAGTTTTGAATAACATGGTGTTATTTCCTCGGCATCCTACTTATATTGTAAAAATTTACTTCTACGTTCTACCACCGCACCTCTCTGTATCTATATACCTCACTGTATGCCACCCGTGCGGTATACTAAAAATGTGAAATTGTTTGTCACTCAATCAGACCAGAATGGATGAACGAGATTGGATGATAATTGGCACACAATTAAATAAGCTGTATTAAGATATAGGACGAGGATGTTCTATTCCAGAAAAGAACTCTCAATTAAATCTAATTTTAAACCGTGGGCAAAGTCAGTAAATATATGACTGAACAATATTCAATGTAAACAGGCATCGCCAGTATGACGGAGTTATTTGAATGGTAAGTATTGTGCCGTGATGCTCATTTGGCCATGACTCTGGAGTCACCGGATGCTGACACCTTGGACACTACCCATCAAGTACTTATTGAGAGTAGTATTTTTTGCGTAAACGTTTCTAGCTAATTTCGGAAGTTTCTAGACCAAATTAGGGACCTCTTGAATAAAGAGGAGAATGTATGAAAGGAATATGTAATGAAAGTGGACGAAGCGAAAGAAGTATGATCGTAGCAAGTGGAAAGAAGTGGTCTCTGTCTACCCCTACGGGAGAGAGGAGTGATAATATATGTATTTTTTGCGTAAAAAAGGAACAATCACCCTCACAAACTTTTATATTTATAATATAAGTAGAATCATTGTTTTATCACTCCACATTGGAATCCAAAAGGCCTCACATGGCTGGCTGTAAGAGGAACGTTCTACACACATTCGGGTTGTAGAATGAACTAACCGCTGAGGTATTTCCCTAGCTAGTGAAGCATTACTTCAAGAAGGTGTGAAAGGGGTTTTGTACGGTCGGCATACCTGAGATTCCCAAGGTGTTGCAAGCGCATCTTACCATCAGGCGCGCCGCATATAATTTTGGTGTATAAAAATAAAAATAGACATATACGTCACACACAGACACATTGGCATCTTGTTCTCCCATTTAATTTATCAAGTAATTACATACATACATATCATCACGCCGAGTCCTCTTCATTCATAGGACGGTTTCCCTTCATCAACTTATTGAGTACAATTTTTTGTGAATATAGAACTGCGTATGAACCTTTGACACTTAATTAGAATGAAGTTATCTACTTACGTATATTTTTTATGTTAAACTGTAATTTAGTATTGTCACTTTATTAATTAATCGCGCGTTTTATTTAAACGAACCTAATTACACATTTTATTATGATAGTGAATATTTAAATAGCTTGACCTAACCACCTTCGGAATACCTATAATAGGTGAATGATGGCCTCAATACATTGTATGTTGGTTATGTTGAATATCGATTTGTAATCGACTCGATCGATTCGTATGGCGTATAGTTAAGCTATAATATCGTATGTAATAATTAATTAACTAACAAAATGTTTCAATCTCTAGCCAGCTGTGGTGGCCGAGTGGTTGTCATCTGCGAAGCAAAAGTTTGCAAGTTCGGATCCCTACTATAACAATGACTTTTTCTGATCTTAAAGACTGATTAGTCATAAGATTTAGAGTGAACAAAAACATCGCGAGGAAACCTTCATACGTTTGGGAAGACATTCAACGACGTATGTATAGTGCTACGAAAGGGGATGGACTTGCCATCCGGCAGCAAAATATATTCCAAGCCAAAATTCGTTGTTTTGTTACACCTGTGTTTACTACTTTGGTAACCCTTACCTATGAGAAGTCGTGAAGATACCAATAGCATGAATCTGCACGTAATTCGAACAGCTACGATGAATTAAACATTTCATTGTAGGTACTCGTGATTTTGAACAGCAGATATTACTACCTATGTGTTTGTATAGATTAGGCTAAGTTTCATATAATTTCATTCAATTTCGATGTCTTTGACAAGCACACAGTACAGACGACCGTCTGGTCTAGTGGTTTGAGCTGCTGACTGCGAAACTTGAGGTCGCGGGTTCGAATCCCGCTGAGGGCAGATATTTGTGAGATTAACATGAGATTTGTACCTTAGTTTTGGATGTTCTATGTATTTATGTATATATCTATCTATATAAGTAAATGTATTGTTGCCTAGACACCATAACACAAGCTTTTCTTAATTTGGGACTTGGTAAATTTGTGTGGAATTGTCCCAGGTATTTATTTATTATTCATTACAGTTGAAATATGGGAAAGTCCAAAACGTTAGGCACACCACGAGCTTTACGGTGAAAGAAAACATCGAGAGGGAACCTGTATATTTCTGAGAAGAAATTCAAAGGTGTATGTATAGTCGTGCTTGAGTAACGGCGATGGACTCGCCATCTGTCACGTTGGCACCTAATATATACCTCTGGCGGAAAGTGGTTGTGTGGGTATTACCTATACACCTCTGCCTACCCCTTCGGGGACCCTTGAGGGAAGGCGTGAGGATATATTATTCAAAACGTTAATCTCAAGCAGCTTACATTTGAAAAATACATTAGATTTTATGTGAGTACATATCTATGATAGAATACCTGTTCCATTCATTCAAATTAATTAATAAGTTTATTTATACTGCGCTCACGCATTAAAACATAACTGTACCTACACTATTGACCTATGGATATAATATAATCAGACATCTATAGAGGGAGCACATAAAAATAGTTTATGATTAGTTTTATTTTATTTATTTATCATAATTAGAACGGTTACAAGAAACTTACACCAACTATAATTAATTAAAATAGAAAATCGTCAATTGATCTATACTATACCTAGATAAAGCTATGCACTATACATTTATATTACTCCCAAATATAGTAATTATATGTGGATGTTTTCTATAAGTGTGTCAAACATTTTTGTACTTTAAACAAACTTAAACCTACATATTATAACGACAGGTTCCTCACAGGGTAAGCAGAGAGAATAGAGCGCCAGCTCTCTCTCTCTACTTCAAGCCCAACTTATTACAACTATCAGCCCATAAACAATCGTTGGACATTGGCCTCTGCTGTATATCTACCCAATCAGTCTCTGCCATTCTTCCCGGTTTTGGTGTAATATAGGCTTCGTTTTAGACCAAGCGAGCGGCCGTCCAACTTCTACTACATGGATGTGCTCACTTTACTTGGATCTGCTAATATAGTGATACCACTTTCTTTTTAATATACAGTGCAGAATCAAAACAGCTTGGAAAATCCATTATAATTGATATTAAAAAAAAAGGTATTAACAATCATACCTAGTTGAGTTCTGCCAACTGTAGGTACTCACCGAAGGAACACACTAATTATCGAATACAGTGCTGCAATGTCTTTGACACTGCTAGGTCGAGGTCCCTCAAATACTAAACTTATTTCCTGGTACTAATACTAGACACGTGTATGAAAGAAGTCAGCGAATTTTTTTAAAAGTATTAATCGACTATTGTATTTCGTATAAAAACCTTGGGTGTCCCAAGTACACACTGTATATCGAAATCAGATAACATGTTTTAATATGTGACACGGTATTTGTAGTGATTTATTTTTAATTTTATCGATTAATCACCATTAATGACCAAACGGATGGCATCACTAAATAATTAAACCTTAATCTTCCACGTTTGAAACACCAATGATGGAGTACCCTAAGAAGCAATATTTAGTTTGCTCCCTAACACACAAATTAGTCGACCAAACTATTTGATGATCATATGAGTGTTTTGTCATCTTAAGTGTCTCTCTAGATAAAAGTGAAAGCCAAATGCGTTATCTTGATAGGAGCATAAATTATAAGATAAGAAACAAGTAGAAAAACCGAAATCCCACATTCTGATTTCCCTTTTGATGGAATGTTGAGTATAAGTAGATCTAAAGGAAATATAAATGCTGTCCAAAGGCGAATATGTGGCAATCCCTCACACAAGTGGGTACGGCGAGTTGAATTTTTAATGTTACACTCAGACCGCTGCAAACCGTAACAGTTTTCTTGTCATTCGTGGAGTGGAGATGTGAAATAAATTTTGCAGAGTAGCCCCATCTTTTCGACTCACATCAATCTTTAATGCGAATACGGGATACACTTCATACGTGGCGTGTCTAATATTGTTTGTGTACAAAGTATGAAGCTTTTACTTTGAGACCCTAAATAATAAAGGGCGATATTGGCGATGTTATTGCATTACAAATTAATGGATGGAGTTCTACATGCAGCACATAAATAATCTATTACTTGGTTCTGTTCTTCTGTGTTTATTTGACCAACTATATTCCATTTAAGAAGAAAACAAATTAATACACTTTTGTACTGCTTAGCACTTAGCTCACTAATGCTAGTGTTCATAATACTGCAATGCTTAGCCCAAAGAATGGAAGTGCTTGCAGAACGGCGAACCGCCGTTTATTATACTGCTAACATAGCAAACCTCATATAATATTAGCAAAAAGCCAGCGGGCCGTATCTATACGTATTGGCATCATTGCTCAACACAAAATTAATGCACATGAGATTCTTCGATTGTGAACATCACTTCATTTAGTGATGCACAATTACAATTTGTCTAGCAGTTTAATCATTAAAAATAACTGAAGTTAGGTAGTTACCGTTCACCTTGAAAGCGTGAATTCACTTCCTTATAGTCGCCGATAGTAATAATGACAAGACTAAAACAATAGTTGTATTAGTTTTTATTTTTCGCCGCAAACGAAGGCCATGTTCAACAATACACAAAACAAAGTTGACGCGATTCGTTTCGCCATATAATTTCAGTAATCAAACGCCACGTCACTACGAGGCGCGGTCCGGAATCGATTAAAGCGTTCCACTTCCGGGGTTTTTATAGGGAATAATTATTGGAAAACTGATCCAACAATCAAGGACCACTCGTTGCCGTCGCTCCACTGAGATTATTTATCATAATGAAAGAAATCGCTTCATAGAGCTGTAGATAATCTGTGGATACAGTCAACTGTGACGCTTCCTCGATGTTTATTTCTTCTTCGATAATTCGTTTTTACATTCAACGTGACGGTATAGTTTTTCCTTATAGTGAGTTCGTGCTCTTGTTGGGGCTATCGGTTGCGCCCGCGCACCTGTCCGCTGCTCCGATGAAAGTATCATTGCTTTAATTATGAACGATCTTGTTTTTATACGTTTTAATATTGCCACTGGGAAGTAGATCACCTCGCTGATTGCGAATATCTTTTTGTTGTAGTTTTTAAGGAATATCAACTGAAGCGTTGCATCGATCGTTATATTTTTATGTCAGATCGTCATCGATATGAAAGCGTTTCATAAACAATATTGTGAAATATTTCGCTGCTCTTCTGACAAAGATGTTCGAAATTTCTATTGACTGCGGCCACTCGTTGAATTGTAGCTACAAAAAGTTGGCATTATAAAGAAAAGTAGTTTCTTTTACCAATTTTGTGTCAGTTTATAAAATATACAAAATTTGATAGTTTTCATGGTTCGCCAAGTGTGAAATAACTTGAAATAAAAGTAGGCATTAGATTCAAATATTATCTGCTTTAATTCTTCAGATAAAATCTTTTTTGACACCTATATATATGACATATTTTAGTTTTAATTGCATATTCAAATATTAGAAAAAAAACCTTAATATTTTGCACTGCCTTTTACCATAAACACTTTTCATATTTACGAGCCGTGGTAGCAGAGTGGTTGCTTGCGACAAAAAGATCGCAAGTTTGAATTCCAATTGTACCGATAAGTTTTTCTAAACTTGAGTATACATTATTGAGAATTTGAGTATACAAACTTGAGTATACATACACAGTATTGAGTAGATAAGTCACACCACGAGCTTTACGGCGAAGGAAAACATCGAGAGGAAACCTGCATACGTCTGAGAAGTAATTCATTTTGGTTATTGCCCACACTTGTTGTTTTTTTTTTATTTTATTTTTATTGTTTCTCGTAGCGTGAGTTCCAGGAACTTTTGCTACTTAACCGGTCAATGGCGAGACCTAGGCCTCCAGCCAGGCACACTTGTTGTACCTCATGGAACGCATATATTGTGATCATAGGAAATTCTTTATGTTTTTTAAGTAATAGGCGGAGTACGCACAAACCCAAGATAGCAGCTCACCACAGTCCTCTGTACCAATGACTTATTCTAAACTTTTGATAAAGAAAATACCGAAAAGAAAGCTGTATGTATCCTAAAAAAATCAAAGAAGAGAAGTCATACATCTCATTGTGATAGACTCACCATCTGTCACGTTGGCACATAAATAAATCTCCGGTTGTCTTATTGCATAGTTACATTGCACCTTTTCGTAACCTTATTGGAAGAGCGTGTAATTGTAAGCGTGTATATTGTAAGCTTTTTTAATTAATAAAGTAAAATTTTCACAGTTTATTAAAATTTTAAACTTGTGTTTTATTTTTTATGACAATAAATTGGGACTTAAACTGAGACTGGAGCGCGTGTGTATCCCGCTGTGTAAACGATTATGACACTAATGGACTATTAACAGCTTGCTGCTAATTATATTAATTTTGTATTTTTATAACCCACCACTGTCCAAACATTACGATCATTTTCCGGTAACTAAATATTTTAAATGTTAATATTGTGCTTAGCGTTGATTGAAAGGTCAATGGTTTTGTCACCGGTGTTGTTATAACACGCCCTATTAATTCTTGAGCGTGTAGTGTTACTAAACATTAATGTGTATCATATTTCTATGTTGATATGACAACGTTATGAATACTTTGGTTATTAATAAGCATACATTTCCCCATAAAACGTACGTGAAATATGATATTTTACCTATTTTGATATAATTAAGTGGATATTAATTTTCATAAAGATTTTGTTTTTTTTTCTATCGTTCAGCATGGTATGTTTATAAGTTACTATAATTCGTCTCCGAAATTCAATAGCTGCGTGCCTTAAACGGTAAATCATTTTCATGCATGATACGTCAAACTTATCCGACATGTCAAGGGTTGACATAGGTTCGTGGCATCCGTTTCGACCCGCGGATCAACCAAATCACACACGCTCTAGATTTTATGATTATTCAATAACAGTCCTTACAAGTAACACATAAAAGCCATATTACAATAAGATATTTTATGATCCATATAACTGTCTAAAGTTTTGAACGTATTATGGCTTACTTTATGAAAAGCTTAAATAAAATATTTGAAAATAATAATCAATGTTTTATCTGCATGAAAATAGAGTTGCTTTCAGATTAAAGCTACATATCTTTACTTTAAAACGGAAGGTGCGGCTCAGTGTGTGGCTGTACACGTACGTTTGTGTTATTAAATGATTTATGAAGCAGGATCACTGGGCGAGTGATTTGTTGAGCGATTATGAAATGTATTGTGATGAGTCCTGGGTACAATTTTCCTTATTCACACATTATTGTTAATCATGCACGGTAGCCGTGTGTTGATCTCAGTGTAATTGAGTTAACTGACATTCTGCTGACTTATTTGACAGAGTGAGTTGTCTGTTTCACTGCTGCGTTTATTATAATCTCTGAGAGATTAGGTGATGTGTTTGTTATACTTCCAGACAGTTATGTAAACACGGCCTGTAATTGAACGATCAATCATCACATTATGATTTATGGATAAATATAAAAAAATACTGTAGATAGTGATTTTTGCAGATATTGTGGATCCCTAACAAGCATCAATGTATAGTCCAAAAGATTATAATAAATAATATATCCTTACGCCTTCCCATAAGGATCCCCGAAGGAGAAGGCAGAGCTGTAAAGGTGCCAACGTGACAGATGGCGAGTCCATCGCCGTTACTCAAGCACGACTATACATACGCCTTTAAATGACTTCTCAGACATATGCAAGTTTCCTCTCGATGTTTTCCTGCACCGTAAAGCTCGTGGTGTGACTAATCACTGTAATAAGTTCAGAAAAACTCATTGGTACAGTAGGGATTCGAACTTGCGATCTTTGTGTCGCAAGATTATCGAGCGAGCATAAAAATCTATGTAAGAATTCATTTATGATATTAGTCTAATCTAAGCATGGACGGACCCTTTATTTCTAATGAATTAAGTGATCTACACAGAGATGGGTTTGAAGTCCGCTCATGAACCTATCAGCTAACTATTTACGGACAGTCTTAGAAAATGAAATAAAACAAAATGATCTCGTAATTCCCCGAAAGCGATTCATCTAGTGGGCATTATTTTTCCACATGGAGAGATATCAAATTGATAAGTGGGCTACATTCGCGGCAGGCGAGCGGGGCATTATGAAATTGGCCGTACGTTAGACGCCGTTACTTCCGATAAAATATAAGCGACCCACCCGCTCATATCTGTACCTACCGCTACGTTTCCTAGTGTGATCACGTACTATCCGCGCCCGTCATTTCTATTTGATAAATCAATAGTGCCTATTCACGCAACTGATATGGAACATTAATTACCTATCGAGAATGATAATACTTACATACAAGTTCAGTACTACCTTAAAGCCTTACACCTTAGTACTTAAATACCTTAAAGCTTATTACCGCCAGTCAAATCTATTCAAATAAATACGGAAACATATACATACCATGACCATAACCATACATATACCTAATATACATCTAACATTATACCTAGAGTGTCAACATAGCAGTTAGGTTCATCGCCGTGCCTCGAGACTTCACATAATTGAGTTTCTTTTCAGACAGACCATTTCATAATTTTTTTTTTGTGGTCTTCTTCAACGGAAAGCTCTTGGTATAACTCAGTACTTTGTTACCTACAATATCAGAAAAACTAATTGATTATTCAGGAGGCTATACGGCCTATTCAGGCTATTATTACTACTATTTGGCCCTTCAGGACCTAGCTTTTAATTTTTCATATAAAATAATTCTACATTTCATAAAACTACAGTACTTATTACATATGTGGATCACGCAAAGAGTTGAATTTGTACACGATTGAAGTTGCCGTAAAATGCAAGAATGACCTGCATAGCTTAACGAATTCCACTTCTACTTCAAGGAGACACTCATATATTCAGGAGGCTGCAGCTGTGGGCCAGCGGGCACTCTGCAACCTGGAGATTTATGTCTTCATAACGCGCAGATCCTTGCCAGCAAACGTATTGATTTCATTTCCGACATACATTTTTAAGCACCACGTAAAGAGGCTCATAACTGGCCACGTTTTCTGGTAGTTGGGATGCTTGTTGGAATAAATACTCAGGTTTAGTACGTACGCTTACTGCCTTGGTTATATATAACTAGGAGTGCCTTGCGGATTCATCTTCGTTCTTCAATATTATTATTATAAATACTCAAGGAGATACATGTCAGTTGCTTCGCTTTGATATCTTGTAAGCAGTTACATCAGACTAAATCGGGTATCGTCCTCAACAATGCAGTCCAGGGTGTTTTTTTCAAAGGAGACAATTTGCTTTAATCTGAGAAATCGTTATAAGGTCAATCTTCAGTACTATAAGTAGCATGTTCATACATGTGAAGTATTTACCATAATACACGAAAGAGGTCTCTAAGCCTAGAGTGAAGTGAGTCTAGAGAGTAGAGCACCAGTCTACTCTCACTGCCTAACCCGTGGGGAGACACGACGTGATGATATGTTTTATAACACAAAAGTATCATCTTTTCAGTATGATTGTTCTAATTTGGAACAGTATTTTCTTACCTAAAAATATATTAATATCGAGTAGGCTCTAACAAGTCAGTAATTTATTCAAAAGGTTCAGATTTAGTTGGTTAATTATGTTATACAGCGCAGCTTATCTTACATGGCATTAATCATCGAATATTAACGATCTTGGTTATAATTGTAAACAAAATAATTAAAGTTAATTAACTCAAGATTTAATGAGATAAGTATTTAATTGTCGAAATAAAACCATCGTAGGTTTGTGCCGGCACAAATAGAAAGAGAAATAATCACACGAATTCTATGTAATAAAATATATTTAATGACGCAGCAACTTCTATATGTAGTATAGATTTTGTTAAGGCTCTTCGTGTAGATGCCGTTAACACGAAAACGTTTTGTTCGAAACCATTGGTGGGCTGCTATCGCGGGTAACTAAAAAGGTGTCGTTAGTAATGGTTTTTGAAACATCATAAAGATGTCATGGTGGCTGTTACCTGATTGTGGCTATCGCAGCGGCGTAATAGGACGCGCGTAAAGTTACCAGGCGCGCTTGATACGGCGTGCAGTGTATACCCGCTGCCCGTTCCTCTAATACAGCTTTTGATACACAACGTCTTACACAAAAAAAATATTAAGATGTCTTTTTAAACTATAGTAATTTTGACAAAACAGTAAAAAAGTCAGTAGGTTTTCTTCACCTTACCTACGCAGTAATCAATCAAGCAATTTTCTATGAAAATAGCCCAAAAATAAAATGAATACATTTTACTGACCGTACTCTTTGTTATCTCCTCATAACTTACGGACGAGGCATTGTCACGCTTATCTGGTAATTTTTGATAGCCCCCAGTCACTTAACACTTCAAATTGTTTCGGATAGTTGTTTATTTAAATGGACATGGGCCCTTAAGAAAACATTCCATTAATCAGGGCAAGTGCACTCCCAAATGAATATGATGTACACTAAAAGTAATTGATAGATCCCATAGAAAAGGTGCGTCGCATGCATGAATGCGTGAATATCCCCGAATGCAAAATAGTTTCTAATGTACTTTATTGACCGGGTAAAACGTCCGTTGGTTCAGTAACAATATGGTAATGAACACAAAAGTGAACGTAACAAATATATTAAATAAATATCCCAGCCAATGTCCCAATAAATAACATGAAAATATTATCGCCATAAAATGTGCCAGTATCATAGTAATGCCTTCCTAGTAATAACAGAATATCGATCGGCCGTGTCCCCTAACAATATTTATGCTTGATTTGCCACCATCCTACCATCGGCAAGCGGAAATTTTAATTTATGCGCTAGAGATTGTTTGTTTTTATGTCATCGTTCTTTTTTGTACGACAAAAACATGGTTTCAATAGAGCGCGGAAGTTACGAAAAATGTTTTGCCCGAATAATAGGTAGTAGTTATGGATGAACTGCGATGATTTGGTCATAATTTTTGCACGATGTAGAGATTTCAGAAATGTATAATTTGAGTGAGCGTTACTAATACATTTCATAGTGATATAAATAGCTTTGGCCCAAAACTTAATCAGCTGAGAATGACAGAGCGAAATCAAACAATTATAATGCAAACTTTTTTATTTCAATTAAAAACCTTTTATCTTCCGGATGATTTACGATGCTTTCATTACATTAACATTGGCTGGTTTACGGTTTAGGGACATAAGGTATCGATGTCATTATCAAAGTGTGAACGTACCTTGCCCTCAATGTAATGTTAATTATTTTTGTTTGGTTTATAATGAAAGCCGGCGGTAACAATATCGATTGTTTATGGATCGGACGGAAGTGGAAATTTGAACCCTGCCACAGTGGCCAAGCTCCCATACCGTGACTTACGAACATTTTGCTCCACGTTTGCCTTTTGGGACAGGACGGGACGCAGTTAGTACCACAGTCTAATAGGTTTAGACCTACTTATCAATAATTAACGAGCCTTAAAGTATAGAATACGCAAATTGTTATTGTGTTTTTATTCTAAGTAGAATAACGGGTTGTAAAGCTTCTCGCCTTCACACATAAGTCCCATGAAGTGTATGTAAATGCAAAAAGAAAAAAATTTTTTTTGTGGTTTATTAATAGATACATATATCTATCTATAGGTATGTATATTGTTCGCGAATACACCGCGGACGTCTTATGTAGTTGAGAAAAAATCAACTCGATAGGCCATGCATTATACGCTGGGTGCGTACATGTAGCATTATTTTCACTCCATCATAACTTACCCAAAGGTATGTTGCTGCAAAACTTATCTCGATCAGAATTTTCTGAGAACAGACGAGTCCTGCTACCCAAATATCATGACTGTTGTCTTACAAATGAGAAAATTTAGCTCTAATTATTTATGAATGTGTTATCGTCATATCTCCGGAGCTCACGATCCGGCCTCCGTGCGCACGACACGAACAAAATCGCAATTAGCAAATGTGGCTTTCTTTGTTCTCTCTCGCACGCCCTGCCATCGTCCCGTATCTATCACTATACGACCCGTTCGCGCAGTCGTCGATGAATCGTTAATAAACTTCCATTACTTTCATTAAGGGCTATCTGCGGACGGTGGCCGTATCGAGATGTCGGTCGGCCGTCATGCCATCGACACATAACAAAATTAAATGTGATGACGCTATCGGAGCGCGCGCATCGAGCGGCCACTGCTCGCTCTTCGCTGCTATCCGCGCGCGCTCACTTAATTGCAGAATGCGAATGAATGTCGATAATATATTTCAATCGATACCAGACGCATCTAACGTAACATCATCCTGAGTAATCCTAAATCTCGTTATGGAAACGACTGGAATACCTAGGCATCTGTTATAAATTACATTCCAGATTATCGTATGATCCAATCGTAAATTAAGACAAGATACATAATTAAGGCGAATAAATAAAATGGTTGGCATTTCGACGGGAGCACGTTCGATTCTGCGGAGAGATATACTCTCCATTTTGAGCTATCAGACCCTTTTAATAAAGTGTAATTTGAATCGTTACATTTAATTGCGATTCAATCGCTAACAATATTGAAGGAGTCCGTGGTGTGCGGAGGCGGGATGGGGCTCTGAATGTCACGACAAGATTTTTAATTACCTCGAAGATATCATCTAAGAACTGTATTCCATGCTACACACACATCGCATCATTACAATTCAATAATTTATTTGCTGCAGATTAAGCATATTTTAATTAGTGACAGGTTACATGAAAACAATCGAGGGTGACCGCGACACGGGCGCTGGGCGGCCGGCCCGCGGCGGCGGGCGCGCATGTTGCTAGTGGCGCGCGGTGTGACGGTAGGTATCAAATATGATCGGGAGTTTATTTTCGTTCTTCTAATGCGTCTTCGCTGTCGTCCGGAGGACAATTAAAAATACAAAAAGTGAAACGTTTGTTTCAGACGTTCATTGTCTCCGTTATTAATAAATTCATTTTACTGAGTTGAAGCCGACGTGTATTTTATTCGCTTTAAGTGGTCTCACATTGTTTTATATTTATGTGCGGTTATTTTCGGCAGACACATTATAATGCAGTTTGTGGGGGAAGATGTAAAACGGCTCACTCTTGCTCCATTAAGGATATTTGAAACTTAGAGAGTGCACTCATAAATTGAGTTTTGTGGGCAATAATACGTACTCTACAATATCTATTGTGGGACTTCATATACCCACACATCTATTAATATGCAACAATATGTGCTGTCAATGTGCATATAATACTCATAATTAACAAGACTGACGCTAAGTAGATACCGACTTAAGAAGGTGAAGCTACCTTCTTAAGTAGGTGTCTTCCTCTTTTTCATATTTGAAATGAAATTAAAAACTTTTGTACTTATGATAGGGATTACGAAACCCCCTTGTAGCTGAAGTGGAAGTATGAAAGTCAGCGGTATTTATGATAATAGGTTTACAAATACATCCTCTTTAGATGCATTTAAGGGAACGAGAGGTATGACATAGCATGACGGGCCCTATGCATCTCAATTGGCGATAGTGACGGAACGGCACTTCGCAGGTCGCGGGTTCAGTTTTTACTTTGTAGTCGTCGGTATTTCTCATTGGCATATAAAAAAGGTTTTGTCTTCCTAAATCTGATGATACGTTTGGATAATATTGATTAGGCATAATGAGGTTAGCGAATTGAGGTAAATGACAAAGATAGCCTTCATATATGAATAATTAATAATAAATGTCTAGTGCATCAATGTTGATGAATTTGGGCATAGATATAACTTCGAAATTATTAACTTCTTAGATTCTTTATTGGCACTAGCTACATGTATGTAGAGATAAAACAATATCCTACGCGAATGACGTCACGGGCAACAACTAGTGTACCCATACTTATGTCGAAATAGTGGAGTTAGTAGACAGTAAGACCAAAAGGCACGTCTTCCTCGGTCGCCGTTGCATTTACTTTATTGCTCAGATATTTTACAGGTATAGTGCTCTTAACTTCCATATGTTCCACTTTTATAGTCCACGGTACGCGTTATGGCCTAATGTCACGTGATACTCTGATTTCAAACGGAAGCTTTCAGGGCTCGCAAACTGTTCCTGTCCATTTTAAGACATTTCGAATGACAGACATAAGTGCGTAGCCATATCATCACGCAGAGACTGATAGACACTAGCTATAAGGCAGGCAGCAGACATTCACTAAAATCTTTATATTAATCATGCTCTTCAGTATCGTCGTGTGACGTCATGATAGTCACTTTGTCTATGTAGTTGAATATCTACTAACGCAAAATTTACCGAACTACTCCTCATGAATTTCCCATATACCTAAGAAAAGATAGAGAGGCTACGCAACAAAGTGAAACAAGATCCACTCTACTAATCCGACAAAAGCGAGCCTTGTTACCCTTCAAATTTATTTATAAGAAAACTCTCGGACAAGTCGTTAATACCTATAAAGTAGGGGCGAGAGAGGCGCGAGCGAGTTTATAACTCACGTACCGAACTTTACTCGCCGACACATAAAATAATAGGTGTAAAAACTTACACGGGAATGTACTCAGTGAACGGACGAGCCGCGAGATGGACGGCAACCTCGCCGCCGCGACTCGCTCAGGACTCGCTGCACATTACCACGGGTACCCATGTACGCGCCCGCGACGCCAATATAATTTCCAACCGCTAGCCCGTATGGCGATATTGCCTATTCTGGCAAAAAACTAATTGTAAAATGTAGGGCCCTTCATTTGAATCTTATAAGCAGTACAATAGGGATGGCATAAGAAACTTATTATCTTGCATAAATCATGGTAATGAGCACCTTTCGAGCATTTCGTATCGCCATTAATTCAGATATCACTGCGGAAACAAACGTCGGTTTATCCCGCCATCTGTGGCGCATGCGCGCACCGGTAATCGTTAACCCCGAGGTGATATTATTTCGAATATCCATTTCCTTTATCATTATTATTCAAATCATCCTTATTCGAGGGTTCTAGAGTTCAGTTTACATAATTTTATTTGTTACCTAAGCATAAAGATGTATGACATGAATTTGAATTCGGAACAGAAATTGTAATGGAGCCGCAGGCAACGGACACGTGCGTACGCGCACCTTGCTTGGCTAACATTGTGTTCACAGACGTTAAATTAACTATAATAATTATGTAGGTATAATTCATTTCTGAGCTATTTATGATTTCTGAACTGGAGAGGTTAAAAGAAGAAGTGCCTCAAAATCTTCTGCCCTGCCACATCATGCCGCTACGAAGGTTACCCCTTTGAATGTATTGGTTAGGTACTGACTTTGCCGATACGTCCGATCCATTATGCCCAAAAAAACGGGGAAGTTTTGAAATATGGCGAATAGAATAGAGGTAATGTAGATAGAGTTTAAGTTAAAGCAAAAGGGTGGGCAGAAGATGAGGCAGAGGAAGGCCACGTTCCAACTACCTAGATCAAAGCGATCGGACGCTCAAGGACGGGAACGTCAGGAGTTCTCTAAACGGACGAGCATGTATGAAGCGACTGATGAATGTGGACGAAGTGAAAGAGTTATGTAAATCTAGAGGGAACTGGCGCTCTATACTCTCTGCCTACCCCGATAGGGACTCAGCGTGATGATATGTATGTAGAACAGAGTTAATAAAGAGACTAGAGATTAGTCACATGGAAAATTTTGGTGCAGGCCCTAAGGGGAACTCAACAAGTTTTTCCCTTGCAGTGGTTAAAGCCTGATGATAAGCGATTCCCTCCGCCTGTAGACGGACGCCTGCGTCATCGTAGGTATAAATCCTTGTATGAATTTTCTTTAGTTACATAAGTCTTTTCCTATTACATTATAGGAAAGAAACATTATACACGTTTTTCTATGAAAGTATGTAATCTTTACACATGGAACATCTTATATATATATATATATATATATATATATCGTTGTCGTTGGTAGTTTTTTTCTCAGCGAATACCTATAATATATCTAATAGGTATAACATAAAATGGGACGTGAACGTAACCTTATATTAATAAAACTAAGAGTAGGCTCGAACAGCGTAGAAGCATCGAAACGGACTCATTTTGAGCAAGGATGCGAACCTGTTGTCCTTCAATGACCGAGGTCAATCAGCAACTATATCCCAACTATAAATTTCATTTAATAAGACACAAATGTAACGTTGTGCTCGTTTTTGAATCGCCAACCAAAGAAATTTAAATAAAACACTTTTATCAGATTCGACAGGTGGAGCAGTATTCCTTTTTCTTTTTAACTTCGCTGTAGGTTAAGGATTAGCTGCAACTAATCGAACTCCCGATACGGAACGGGTAGTAACTATTGTGTATTATTTATTTATTTATATCTGTGTATGTTCATCTATTACAATGACTAAAGGTTACATAAGTCAAGGGAGAACTGGAGTTCTACTGTACTATGTCCTTTGTGTGGGGCTCGGCGTGTTTGCATAAACTCGTATGTATGTATGTATGTATATGTAATAATAATATATCCTCACGCCTTCTCACAAGGGTCCCTGAAGGGGTAGGCAGAGGTGTGTAGGTAAGGTAGTCAACACACACTTATTTTCCGCCAGAGGTATATTTCAAGCTAACGTGACAAACGCCAACCTCAGGCACGACTATACATACGACTTAAAATTCTTCTCAAATGTATGCAGGTTTCCTCTCGATGTTTTCATTGACTGTAAAGCTCGTAGTGGGACTAAAAATTGTACTTAAGTCCAGAAAAAATTATTGATCCAGTCGGGATTCGAACTTGCTTCTCTCTTTCATCTTTGTGTTGCAGGCAACTACTATACCATTACCATTCGGCCACCACGGCTGTATAGTCTCAATAAAGAGAACACGAATTTGAATACTGTTGAATGTTAAATCAAGCTTAATAAAACTACAGTTGTATCGAAAACGTTATCTATCAAAGACATGGGATTCGCTTGTGTAGATCACATCGATAAGGAAGTTGATCGGAGGCTAGAACGTTTAGAAAGCTGAGAAAGTTTAGAAGAGCCGTTAGAGGAGCCACAATGGCCGTGTGGTCGTGGAAATCATCTGCAAAGACGATACTGCAAATATGTTGAAACCCTAGCAGGTCCGGAAGTTTTACTGTGGACGAGTTCAGATATATGTAGATTCACTTAGATTTTACCTGTGAGAATCTACATATCTGAAGATCTGCCTAATATAATTGCCATTTATCACGTTTGGTACCAAAATGTATCCGTAGCGAAATAATAATGAAGATATGGAAGTAAGTAAGCGTTTATGTAGAGGCGACGTGAAGCAAACGTAGATTGGGACGTTTATCAGCCCATAGAACGACTTAGGTACAGCCCGTAAGAAGACGGATGGATCCAACTGGATGAAGAAGCAACCGAATGATGTAGCAATAAACTGTCATATATACCTATCTGATTAAAATGATTTATGCATGCATTGCAGATGGCGTTCCAACTACCTAGATCAAATCGATCGGATACTCAAGGACGGGAACGTCAAGAGTACTCGAAATCGACAAACATGTATGAATAGACTGATGAATGTGGACGACGCGAAAGAGGTATGTTAGTCTAGAGAGAATTGGCGCTCCATACCTCTGTCTGCCCCATCAGGGACTCGGCGTGATGATAATTATGTATGTAGGTAATTATTTAATAGGAAATACTTTAGTATGTATTTCACTCTATTGTAGAATGGATAGTGTAAAATTATACGTAGATTAAGAGAAGTAGGGCATAACGGGTTTCCCGTTCGAATTTGGTGCTGCCCGACTGGGGCAGGAGTCCGTAGCCAAATAACACGATTTATTGTGTTGTGTTCCTACGCGGTGAATAAGGTTTCCAGTTATGAGCTCCTTGAGGAGGGGTAGGATTGTGTTGGCAGCAGAGGGATTAGTCCCATTATGCTGCCAACACAGTATAACTCTCCGAACACAGAGTGGCAACGCGCAAGTGATACTTCGGTACTGTAAGCGTAAATAGGCTGCGGTAACCGTTTTCCATCGTGTTGGCCGCAAGCTTGTTTGCCACTCTTGTGGTATGAAAAAAAAAGATACCTACGTGAGATGTGTCCAGTTAAAGAGGCTAGTTTTTATAGTCACCGGTGTTTTATATCACACGTTATAATATTACATTTTCGTAAAAAAACGTAAAAAGCTGTTCAAAACAGCTATGTTAAAAACACCCGTGTAAACTTTACCTGACTTACGTAAGACGAATATTCTATCTTGGCTGTGTTCCTAATACTTATAGAGAATGAATAAAACAACAAAACACGAATATTAATTAGATAACACCAATTTAATGATGGCGTAAATCGTAAAAGCCTCCTATTAGTATTTAAAACTTACGTGTCTGAGAGATGAATACACGTGGTAAACATATCTTGTTTTGCATAAATCAAAGTCATACAAGCGTTTCCAAGCCGAGTCCGATGTTTAAATTACATATATTTAGTACACGAAAGCATATTTATTGATTTGTAACAAAATCACTCAACCAAATGAGCGGACGGGTTATTAATATGTTTTAATATTTGATGTTAGAAGGGCTTCGGACCTATTATTTACGCTCTCGTCGACAATAACGCAGAGTTAATACAGAGGTTCTCTGATCTGAATCAAGGATAATTGCAACCATACTTATGTATTGCTTTCTTTTCTGTTACTTTGATTACGACACCATGGATTTTCTTCAGAACTTCAGAAAAAAATATTTACAATAGTCATCAAAAAACATTTTAAACGATAGCCGCTTAAAGCAGATCTTTGGGGTGGGATATATAGATTTCTTCGGCTGGTAGGGATACGTGATCGATTAATTTACCCTTACATATGGGAGCCAAACAGGTTTCAAAGCAGCTTCCTTCATTAATCGCTCAGGTTGTTATGGAATTCCTTGTTGAACTTTCTATGAATGTTTAATACGCTTCTTCAAGAAAGGTGTGACGAGATTCTTGCTGCATCGCTCAATCGTTACCAAGAACAGTTGTCTTCGGAATGATCTGGTATTGTTAATATATATTCGATACGCAAATAAGATAAAGCAAATGGCTTAAAAAATTAGAACATTAACAAAGTGGGTAATATTCACTCCAAAATGTCGTTTTATGGTTTTTTTTTCACGAAACTATTAATGTCATAAAAATAGTAAAAACGTTTTTAGATTCTACATGTATAACTTCATCGCTACAGCATTTTTATGCGATAATAAGGTAAAAGAATTGTCAAGTTAAAATGATTTTTTTATGTTTCTTTTATTTTATTTGACTCCTGTCACTATTTCCTATCACATATTTGGACAATCTAGATATTGACAATATTTACTGTAGTATTTTAGAATAGAATATTTAGCATTTAAAAAAATGGTTCTACTAAACTTTAAAATGTATATGTTAGCGTTATGTTTAACGGTTTATATGAGTAAGGAATAAAGTTCTTCCCTTTCTAGTGAAACTACCAGCAAAAATGGCTTGACGGCCAAACTGGCGACAAGTTCTTTTAATAGAGCGATAGGTAGGTGTGCATGTCTAGAAAGAACTGGCGCCCTATTCTATCTCCTTATCGTGGGGGACTCGGCGTCATGATGTGTATGTAAGTGTGTTGATTCGTGGTACCTATCTTTATTCTAAAAATGCAAAAGTAGGTATCCCACATTGACTGGTAAATTGAGTACCAATATTCAACAGGTCGTGTATGTAATTTTACATATAGATAGCAACTATGTTACTGGTGTAATTACACCCAATACATCCCAGGTACAGCTAGATAGAGCCGAGCCAAGCAACGATTTATTATTCATCATGGCTTAATCAGGAGCCGGCAGCCCACCCACGTTTGTGGACAACGCAAATGCTTACCATTTTCACCACCATCAGCGCGACATTGTCATACTAATTTACCGAAGCTCCGGCTATCGATGGGCTATTGTGCAATATAAATATTTAAGATTAATCTGATTTGGAACCAAGTCTTGCTAGAATACAAACTACTGCCACACACAATACGGTAACCACTAGCCAGCAATTGCCCAACACTATTTTCTATGAATCTAATTCTGAATCATAGATTGAGAATTAGATTAAATTAGAGATACATATCATCACGCCAAGTCCCTAACGGGGTAGGCAGAGAGTATTAGAGATAGATTGAATTAATTCGAGAAATATAGCATTATAGCAGTTGGCCGCGTCTTCGACCGCCTGGAATAATAGATTCATATACCCGATTTGAAGCTGATGTTTTGCGTGGAATTAGTAATATAAAAAAATCTAGGCTGAAATTTTGAGATTTTTTCACGAAAAAGCAATTTTGCAAATATTGCAAATCATCACAACTGTTTTAACTATTGGTGTTTCAAATATTAGTGCCAGCAAGGCAGACAGTAATACTAGCAGTGGTATGGATCTGTATATGCGATTTAGTGACATTTCAGTGTTTACTTATACATACACTATCTGTACAAATTAGTAGTCTTGCAATAAGTACGTATAGAATGCAAATTGTATTCTTCCATTTGCTTTTATTAGTCTCTTATTTAAAATTTGCATTCATGTTATCTACTGCATTGTCTGTTACTAGTGTATATGTGTATACGATATCTGCATGTTCGGCAACGTTCAAATTACGATGAAAATTGTGTGATGAAAACTTGACAAAATGTATTTTAAACCAATACAAATAGTTTTAGGTTTAAATCAGTAAAAAACGAAATTATATCTCTTATATTGAAATTGAATATAAATGAGCTTCATATTCAAGATGTATTTAAAACATATTTTTTAAGCAAATCAATTAATTTTAAAACTAAAACCTATTCAAATTTTATTCTAATAATAAGATAGATGCAATGAAATAGATGGTGAGAAAGAATTTATATGTCTAACCTTCCCACGGGGTCCCCGAATGGTTAGGCAGAGGTGTATGGGTAGTACCCTAAAAAAATATATCTTTGGCGGATAGTACCCACTTTCCACCATATTTTTTAGGTGCCGTTATTCATGAAAGACTATACATACGCGTTAGAATTTCTTCTCAAACGTATGTAGGTTTCCTCTTGATAACTTGATAACTTCACCGTTTTACTCGCGGTGAAACTAATAACTGTACTAAGTTCAGAAAGAAATCTTTGGTACAGTCGAGATTCGACTTGCCATCTTTGTGTTGCAGGCAACTCGGATCACTCGGCCACCACGGCGAATTATATATGAATATTAATAGTAAATATACGTGGACTATTAATCTGGATGCAATGAATTCTAAAACGCACTAAAAATGTTCAACACTACACGCATTATGTAGGTATTTAAATATGCTTATTGTATAATGAGGCTTAAAGGGAGCGCTATAGCAAGTTTAACAAGTTGGTTGTTCGACGATCATGAAACACAGAATGTTAATATAATCGAAATTCTTAAGCTCTTTCCTGAGGTATTGGTGTCAGATTCGGTTGAATTATTGACCTATCGAGTTACAAATTGCATGCCTAAGATCAACACCGGTGTATAGCTTTACATTTTAATACATTTGCATAGAATCAGTCCACTTTATAGGCGTATCGTCATTGCACATTGTGGCATTGTCAGGTTGCTAGTGATACGAGTAATATTTTGATCATATTTAACTTGCTAAATACCCAATATCCTTAAGAATAATTTGTGAAGTGTTTATCTCCGGTTAGGTATTACGTGTAAAATTAATGTGTCTGAACAAGCCTCATTGGTCTGAACTTTATGTACCTATCATACAGATACTAGAGGGATTTTAAATTTATTGAAACTTTTTAATTGTTTTATTTTTATCTATTTTTACTTTATTTTTACCTATTTTTTATTTTCTTTTTCGTTTATCTATTTATTGAAATTAATGATCCATAAGTAAATTGGCATGCGATCTCGTATTAGAAGTTATTGCTTCACTTATATAAAAGTAGTATTTTTGTAACTGTCTGTTGTAACGATCAATGTCGTCTGGTCCCTGTGCGTTCGTCCTTAACACAAGTCATAAAGCAGTGAAAAGCATGGTTCAGAGAAGCTACGTCTCTCACGGCCACGAACACTAGCAAGAAGGCGCATGTGTTTGTACAGTACAGCATTGAAGCTAGGTCGGAGCCGATGCGCAGTTCGATAGCGACACCAATTAATATGCAATGTCGTAGCACTCGTAAACTAGTCACGAACATATGCCAATATGTTGGTGCAGTTAAGTTAGGCACAGGCTATTTGTAGGTATTATTCGGACGATTTACTTGCCAACTTAGCACCCGCCTTGTACTTATCGCCCGGCCATAAAGGCCCTCACACACATGCGCTTAATACTATTTATATGTTAGTTGTAAATATGGACAAAGGCAATTTACGTTGATTTGTATATACTTATAGAAAGTATGCGTGAAGTATAGCTGACGAAATAGATATATAATGAGAATACGCCGGAAAGAAGAGGCAGGGAACGTCAAGAAAACTCGAAACCGGCATGTATACCTAAAGATACTGATGAAGCGAAAGAGGTATGAAAGTATGAAAAGAAAATGCGTTCCCCGCCTTTGCATACCCCGTAAGGAATTGATATACTAGGTTTAAATTTACCAATTTTCGAAATAACAATAGTACTACTACTAGTAGTAGTACTACTACTAGTACTAGACTATATCAGAACGTTATAACTAAAACTGTACTCAGTAGGTACAGGTGAAAACACTACTGAGAGCGAATACCGCAATAACGCATTGCCAAATATCGGGTCGCTTGTGCATAATTATTCCTCATATTCAGACGGTGATATTAGTAGGTAATTGGAATATAATATTAAGTATTTCTCATATTATTCATAAGTATTTTTTTATTTGTTAAATAAGGAAGATAAGAAATACACTAAATTAGAATACACAAAATAATTTAAGTTAATGCTTACATTCCAGTAGGAAATGGGGTAACTGATTGAGCGGTCACTCAACATAGTTCAGCCAGAGATAGGTATTTTAGATTAACTATATAGCAATTTAGTTTAATATTATCGTCGGTAGTTAAATTTTATAGTTGCTCCATCTAGTCTCTTAAATATCTTTGAGGTTATTATACCTCAAAGTACGTTGGTGTTTTTGTTGGTATTTATAGTATACTGTAATCAAATGTATAAAAATGATCTACAATTGATGCAAGGTATGGATATCGGTAGGATTTTTTCTTCTATTCATTTAGCCTATTTTATACCTATCTGTAGGTGATTGATTGTATGTAGGAATTTTGGGAAAATGTCTATATCCTCAAGTCTTCCCAAAAGGGTTGACTGGAGGGGTAGGCAGGCATATTTTCGACGCCAACGTTGTTTCACGTCGTTTCTCAAGCACGTACGTATGTAATTTTATTTCTTCTCAGACGTATGCTCGTTTCCTCTTGATGTTTCCCTTCAGCTTTAAGCTCGTGGTGTGACTAATAACTGTACAAAAGTTTGGAAAACTTATCAGTTCAGTCAGGATTCGAACTTGCAAACTTTGTGTCGCAGGCAACTAATCGACCCGAAATGTATGTGTTCATTACAAGTAATTAAAATGGCCTGTAATGTATTCTTAATGTTTATTGCAAAAGACGTATGGAAGGAGCGTGCGCGGTGGTCGGCGCCGCGCGGCGGACCGATGTCGCGATACTGGGCGCCGGCGACGTCGCGACACGCCGATGCGTGATACCGCATTACCATAATGTTCACACTGAATATTGCCTATCTGAAATTACCACTACTAATGTATGAACCCCGCCAATAATTATATTCACCAGATAAGGCCCTAACGAGCGAACTAAACACTTATATTTCATTTGGATTGGTTACTTTATGCAGGTTAATGCCCTTATTAAATACTAGTTGCGCACCGCACCGCGCAGAATTTGATTGTATTTGTTTTTTTATGGATTTCCTATGTGTTAATCGAGGTAATCTAACTCTATGGCAAATTTCATTTAATTCCCTTGAGTAGCTGTTGCGTAAAAGGGGAATAAACTCCCTTACAAACGTTCACATTTTTATTATATAAGTAGGAAGTACATTCGAACTAGTTTGAAAATTAAATATTAAGAGGTAGAAAATCAATCAAGATATGGGGGTATGGATGGCCGAGGTGGCAAGGCTCGAGTCAGCGCCGGCAGGTAGGCTCGGATGGCTGACGTTAAAGCTCGCAACGCACAGCATAATAATTAGTCATTAGAAAGTAGGTAGCGAGGGCGAGGGCGGTGGGAGGTGGAGGAAGGGGCGGAGCTCGTCTGTTTCAGCTTATCTGAAATTACATCTTTTATGGGTATCCGCGATTATTCCGCGCTGCAGCGACTTGCGGCGCGTTACTGCCGCCTGGAAAACAACTCCACATTACCAATGGTGCTCTACATAATGCCTACTAGGTATAACTTCATATGTAAATCCTTGGCTTTTGTGTTACTTATCATACCTGTATATCTAACCTTTGTAAATTTGCATGATGTTATTTATTTATTATTATAAATTTCAAAAATGTCGGTACGTCGCGACAGTGACATACGGCTGACATGCCGCGTAACGCTGACACGAAAATATATCTCGAGAGAAAAGAGGTGCTCTTATACTTCCACCCTAACCCTAAGGGGGGTTGAATTCCTTACCATATACCGAGAGATATTCTAGCAGAATGAATAACGAATAAGACACCGTCTGCCAGCAAGCACCAGCAAATCTTACATCAGTAATCAAATACAATCAAATATAATCAATAATACCTACTATTATTAAACTTTCCGCGGTCCTCTACGTTGACTATATACCACTATCGATTTGTTATTTAATGCTTTATTATTATGATAAATAACACAAGATATCTAAAGTTCTCCCCATGTTCATAATTGTTGCCGAACGGCAAGCTAATTCGAACCTTGTCTTTAAAACAGCGAGTGACGCCAGGGCAGTGACGGTTACTTTAATAACCTTAAATAAAATTATATAAATCCATTTACACGTTGAAGCAAATATATTATCCGTAGGTACTTGTTACCCAAAAGCGCTGCTTGCAACAACAGACAAACAACCCAGTGGAGCTTAGTCGAATTCATAATCAAGTAATTTATGTGCACGGCGAATAAATTAGCCGCTCCAGCCCGCGCCCATAACTTACCTAAATAAATTGCCCAAAGCGGGCGAACTTCATTTTATCTCCAAATACAAATAAGTGCCGGGTACTACACCTATGTACACGGGTTTTATTTCAATTTTATTCTTTAACGTTTCGTGAATTTCAACAGTGATATGACCCGTTTTATGATGGCGATCACCACCTGATAAGCGTTACGCCAGCCGTAAACATTACCGCCGAGCGTGGTGCAATCCGACCAAATGTAACTTATGATACCTCGACAACATTAGAATTACACCAACTGCACAACTTCTTATAATGCTCAAATGTTAATCAGTGCTTATAGGGGGATCTGTAAAAGAATTTTAAAACTAAATTCAGCTTTGTAGTCCTAATACGCTTATTCATTTAAAAAGTATTTTCGCTTGGCAGTAAATGTGAACTTATGACATTTCTCCGTGTCTTGCTAAGCTCGCGTATCAGGTAGCACCTGCTTTGCATAAGGCGTCATGTCGAGAACCCCACGTTTAAAGTGTAAATTTTGCGATTAAAAGCATAAAATTGTGCATAAACACTTTAAACAAAACGCTTTTCGATAAGGAATATTTGTAAAGTGAACAAAGCTTGCTATTTGTGAGAGTTCAATATAAGGTGTCCATCGTATGCGAGTTACTAGTTCCTTATTGCATAATATGATTCATTCATTCAATGGTTAGCTGATATAAATAGCATTGCCCAATTATTGAACCAGTATCTAGTTACCATGTCCGGTCTAGTTATATTGTGCGCATACAATAAATTGTCATATTAGCCGCTTGTTGCGATTGTGACAAGTATATATTATTTAAATGAAGTATAAATAAAGCTGAACCAAGACACCGTCACTTTACCTCATTTATTTGTAAATTAGAAGCTGAAAGGGGCAAGTTTAAATATTAATTGAAGTACACTCGACCCCACAAAGGCACGGTGTCCGAATCGTCCAATAGAGTCAACAATAAAATTTACATACAGCGAGGCGAGTGTCACGCCGCAGGAAGTATAGTGTAATTTGTAAGCTTTGTGATTAATAAAGTGTACTAAGTGTGCCCCGAATAGGGCAGATTAGCGGCCACTTTATCACATCTATTCCGAGTTAACGTCGCGTGACGGATCTCGTTTGAAACTCATAAAGAGTCCAAAGCAAAATATACTCGTAGATAACACTTACTTTACGTCTGGAGCCCTTTTCCACTTGCCAAGTTCAGGGCAAGGCGGCCCGAGAGGGACGAAACTTTAATGTTATTTTATAATTACATTTTCACTTTATAATCGGGTCAGTGAGTAACGATACCTTTTGGTATTTGTGAAGGAAATCTTCTGTGTTAATAGTTTAATTTGCAATTCCGATAATAGTGGTTAATAGTCATCGTTGTATTGCTATTAGGAACATACGATACTAGATGTATCTACTTACGATGTTGGAATTTTAGAGTAGTATACAGAATGTTCATTAATTTATTTATTGTAGTTTTTATGTATGAGGCCTTTGATGTCCACCGAACATTAATTCTGCATAGAATAGCTACGAAATACAAAGATACATGTAGGTATAAACAATTGTTTGACTATGCTGACAGAATGCTTCACTTCGGACATACTATCGAGATTTAATAAACTGGATTACTACTGGCTATAAAATATCATACTCATGACAGTAGCAATGGAAAACGCCCTAGTCTAGCTAACATTTAGACGGATTGATGGAATTACGTGGGTCGGATACGTATATAGGTATATATGAAACCAATGCTTATAAAATAGTTGTCAGATTATCTAGTGACCTTTTTAACTAATAATATAATATCCTCACGCCTTCCCACAAGGGTCTCCGAAGGGGTAGAGGTGTATAGGTAATACCCACTTTTCGCCAAAGGTATATTAGGTGCCAACGTGACAGATGGCGAGTGCCGTTACTCAAGCACGACTATACATACGCCTTTGAATTTCTTCTCAGACATATGCAGGTTTCCTCTCGATGTTTTCCTTCACCGTAAAGCTGTACTTAAGTTCAGAAAAAACTCATTAACCTTCTTAACTAATGCATTTTTTTATAAAAACAGTGAAATAAATCAGCCATTGTGACCGTGTGGAGTAAGGAGTGATTGCAAAGCTAATACGGGTTCAACTGCGGTGTATACCAATAAGAACTTATACATATATATATATATATATATATATATATACATATCATCACGCCGAGTCCCTAACGGGGTAGGCAGAGAGTATAGAGCGCCAGTTCAGTATTTGACATTTGACAGACATTTGAACTTAAGAACAGTATAGTGTCACACCACCTTCGTTACGGTGAATTAAAAACGAGAATATATGCAAACAGGTACCTATATTAAGTCGTGTCTTACAAACAGGGACAGACTCGCCATCTGTCCCATTTGCACTAAATATATATACATACCTTTATGAAGAAGTTCTAAAAGAGTACTACAAATCGATACTATTTTGAACTAAGGAGCTACATTTTAGTCGCCTTATGGAAACAAATTATTATTCAGTTATTTTTTTACCTTTTATAATTGTGCCTGTATTCAAAACTATAACATTACCATAAAGATATAATTCTTTATTTAGACAAAGGAATTTTCTTATCAGCGAGGACAATTCACGTTCGTCGACATCCCCCACGGCGTCGCATTATAAAGGTGTTTTGTTGAGGATTATAGCCGCTTTGAATTTACATAGCATTTTGTGTCATTTGCTTATCGCTCACATGACAACTCCCGCGCATTATACATGAATATATTTGACAAGTTTTAGCACAAGTGGCTGTATGGAGTAAATGTTCACGATTGGTTTGGCGAAAGATTTAAGCGATGTTCTAAGAGGAATATTTGAATAACCGCTCTGTGGTTTCAGACGGATAATTTATAATATTATGATAATAGTTTCCCGCGCCACTGCTTCGAAGGTACACCCCCGCATTCGTCGTGTCGGTCGCTTTCCTGGAATGTGAATAAAATTAACATCGCCACGACTAATAACTGGACATAATTCAAAGCTATTGGTATAGACGTTAGTTTTTACGCCGATATCAAGCCAATTTATAACCGTGCGGCGTATTTTTAATTAAATGATAGATGCAAATGTTAAAGACCGGTGAAGTGTTAAATGTGCCGTGAAGGGTTGTGAAATAGGGGTAATATTTCAAATTACCGTTGGAATAGATGATACGTAAGTACTATATTAACACAAGAAAAAGTGAATCTATGTGTATAAGAAAAATCCACGAATAGCACGTAGGTACGGGATTTTTTTATACGCGTCGTGGTTTTATTTTGAATGTTCAAGTCTCTCTGTCTTTCAATTGTTCCTCAAACATTAAAAAATCTTCAAACTTATTGTGTGTGTACCATATAAAATATAACAAAATGTTATGTGAAATATAATTTAAAACGCAATCTGTATAATATAAATTTTAGCCCTAATTTAATTAATTGAATTGATAAATGTTTGCCTATTCTTTACACAGTCATGATAATAATTTTCTCTAGTTAATAAAGTGTTAAATTTAACGCTTATTAAGTTTTAATATATATCATAAGACCAATTATAAAATTATTCATTACTAAGGTGTTAGTAGATGGCGTATCTAAAATGGATAGCTGTAAGCACACCGGCTTATATTTTTTATTTGTTTTTTAAACTATCTCACACCACGGTGACTGCACATGAGCTCGGTAAGACAGGAATTCTGAACAACATGATTATTAATGTTTTACCACATTTTTTACAAGCTACAGATACAGTTTTTAATTAAAAATGCCTTAATAATATGAAGTTATGTAAACATTCACATTTGAACTCAAAATGATTTAACAAATTGTGATCCCGCTCATTGCATTGTCGGCATATCAATTATATTTATTGTGTCAGTAGTGTATGGTATCCGGATCCGGAAATTCAAGTACCTTGTTAATACTATTATTTTAAGACAAGGTCCAAAATAACTATAGTCTCGAGATCTTAGCTCCCAAATCACTTTGTACTGGAGACTTTCATAAGATGAGTATTATTTATTTATTTATAAAAGGAATAAAAATATTTATAAAAAAGTTGTATTCGATAATAATAAATATAATGCAGTAGTTTTAAACTGTATGATTTTTTGTATGTGCCCAAGATTTTAATATTTTGTTGATATCCAATATCGTTTTCTTGTTCGCATATTACAAGCCTCATGACAAACATTTTGGTTTACATTTTATTCTAGAATATCGGTGGTACAATCGTGCGTGGGATATAGGAACCCAAACTAGGTTGCCCTGTGCTAAGCGAGGTAGGTACCGACATATTTACACTATTCACGGCCATTACAGTCCTTGTTAATTCATTACTAGTTTGGGTCAAATTTTTCTGTGTAGGATGTCCCACTACTAATAAAGATTAGGCAGAAGGTGAACATTTACATGTATTAAAGTACCTTAATTTCATTAAGATATACATAAGTATGTATTTAGTAAAAGGCAGTTATTAAAACAATTTATTTTGTAATTACAATTAGACATTATTATTTTTTTTTTTTTATACCACTTGGGTGGCAAACAAGCATGCGGTCCGCCTGATGGTAAGCGGCGCCCCGCCTCCTGGGGACGCCAGCAACACCAGGGGTATCACTCGCGCGTTGCCGACCCTGCAGGAATCTTTTCACACCCTTCTTGAAGAACTCCATTATTATTTTGTTATTACAATTAGACAGACACTTCAATTATATTTATATGTAATATATATCCTCACGCCTTCCCACAAGGGTCCCCGAAGGGGTAGGCAGAGGTGTATAGGTAATACCCACACACCCACTTTCCGCCAGAGGTA
>JACCPG010006780.1:0-27830 GCA_016069955.1 Drepana arcuata | reverse complement strand
TATCGCTGAGAGATAAGGACGTATTTCGTTTGGAAGGATGTGGATCAAAGAACGAAACGCATGTGCTGTACTCATTGCCTCTTAGCTGGCTCGAGTCCAGCTTTTCCTGAAATAGCACAAAGGATCGACCTCTATTTTCACAGGGTAAAAAACATTGTGTAAAATGTCAGCGGTCGTGATGATGTTGGAAAATTTGGTGCGTCACGGACCGCGTGTGAGCTCGTGGCACATACGAGTATATATTTATTGAGACAACAACTGATAATGACTGTAGAGATATATAATAAATAAATATGCAAGAGTAAATTACTATAGTTATCATTCTACTCAAGAACATCGTGACCTTTTTCGGGAGGAATCGAACATTTCTTGCTTCCTCTGAATTAATAAGTACGAGTGTAAGTGAGGTCATGGTCTTATTCAACTTCACCTTCTGCCACTGATTTTATTCAATAAGATGCATACTATCTAAGCCAGAAATAAGTATATCTCACTTAATATTAATCATCACGATATAATAAAACAAGAATTCATCTTACACACCCCTTTGTTCCAAGTTCCTGAAAAGATGAATCACGGAATGAAAAAATTTACTTCACGCCTAAAATACTTATTATCTACACTATGAAATAAACATACTGATGAAAAAATACGCAATATAAAGTAAATAAAGCCCAAGGTGAAAAAAATTCCACCAGAAGCGGTAAGTACTAAATTTCTCAATAAATATAACGCAGATGTTCCCGAAAGCAGGCCATGAGAGTAGGAAATAAATGGTAGACACGAGGTCGTCGCATTATAATTAGAAAACTACTTAGTTGAGAGAAATAGCTTTAATAATAGTTGCTTCCGAAAGGCCTCAGATTTGACGTAACAAAGAAGTAATTTATATATGTAGTATGACCTACCTACTTCAAAACTTGGATAGCATGTCAAACACACAAAGAAAACGATAATTTCTTCTTTCGAAAATAACAACTTTACAACTGTAAGATATTATTTACATAAAGACAAAGAGCTTTTATTCATGTTTTTCGCATTTGTAGTTTACAGTTTTGAATAGTCCTAAATTTCACACCAAGAAATCGGAAGACAGCTTACTCCGCAGTATTAACACCGAATTATCTTGTTTATTATCCAGAAAAATTAAATGGTAAATATTAATAGGAGCACGGGAGACCAGTTTATAGTTTCTGGCACACGTTCAAGGTTGAACAGTTGAAAATCTACGTCTCAGTTTGGCCAAAACATCAAACATTGCGTTCAACAGACGACATACAGACGTCAATTTTTAAATTGACGCAAGGAGTTTCTTGAAAAAACTATGCCACTACAGTCTAGTATGATAAGATCAGCGTTTTTTGAAACATATCTAACCTAGCTTTGAGGAGCGACTTCGTAATCATGAATATGCTGCAATGCTAATGCAATTACCTGCCTTTTGACAAATAATGGCAGAAAGAAACCGCGCATGCACCCCCACGGAATTACTTCCACGGTACCTACTGGGAATATTAAAATATAAATAACCATAAAGTATTCTTTTTATCCTCACGCCTTCCCACAAGGTTCCCCGAAGGAGTAGGCAGAGGTGTATAGCGTACGTATATAGTGTACCCACACACCCACTTTCCGCCAGAGGTATATTAGGTGCCAACGTGACAGACGGCGAGTCCATCGCCGTTACTCAAGCACGACTATACATACTTGAATTTCTTCTCAGACGTATGTAGGTTTCCTCTCGATGTTTTCCTTCACCGTAAAGCTCGTGGTGTGACTAATCACTGTACTTAAGTTCAGAAAAACTCATTGGTACAGTCGGGATTCGAACTTGCGACCTTTGCGTCGCAGGCAACTGCTCGAACCACTCGGCCACCACGGCTTATTATTAAATTAAGAGAGATTACAGTAATGTATCATCACGCTGTATCAGTAACTTGGTAGGAAGAGATGGTTCTCTCTTGACCTACAAAGCTCTTTCACCTCAACCACATCTACCAGTGACTGTACATGCTCGGCAATTTCGAGCCTCTTACACTCTATCTTTCGATTCGTAATTATGCTCTTTTACACCAATGTTACATGCCGTTTTCAATCTTTACCATCACAGCCTCAATTAATGGTATTAAATCGCCATCAGACCAACTGAATAATCAGCTGAATACGACGTTTAATTCACTTTCCCTAGTTCTCGGCGATTTCAATAACGAAGTGTTTTTTTTACAAAATACTCCAAGGTTGTTATGAAACAGATGATACGGTTGGTTTGGATTTTAGAACTGGAAAGTAAACAAAGTTAATGACCGACTATGATTGAAATAAGACAGGATAAATTATTGTTTTCATTAATTAAGGTCATAATTTGTAATCTGCAAATCAGTGCTTCTGTAAGAATTACGCCTATGGCGTAACTAGCACTATATAATATATTAGTTATTATATATTAGTTACTATATAATATATTAGTTGTCTGTGTCAATGTAGAAAGTGGGATGACGCATAAAATTTTAACTTCAATTTATGTAGTACGCGTATCCGTTTCGTCCGTAATAAATCACAAAATGAACGTGATGGCTCATTGGGAACTAGGCTGGAAAATCATGTTCGACGAACGGCCCAACCTTTCACGCAGTGATTGAGCAACAATGTGCATTCAATCATTTGACCAGCAACAAACAAAGCGGATCCGATAGGGGCTCTTAGTGCTATAATGGCCCATTGATCCAGACTCAACGAATGCTAAGAGGGTTGTTTATTCAAGCGGGAAACAGTGTTTCCTTTGTGGCAGGATGCGTGACGGCTGTTGATCTCGCAAGCTTTCCGCGTGCCCGCGAGTATTCGATTTGCGTCAACTGCGCAGCAGACAGTGCGAGCGAGATGGCCGTTTGTTGTTATAGCTTTCTCCGTCTCGCAGCATGCTTCTTTGTTTTGGCAACGATATAAAGGCAGGTTGCAGGCGCCGCGCACGAATTTTAGCAGAGTGCTGCCGTGGACCTAGGCGCAGTGCGTTTCGGAACGGTAGTAGATGATACGCGACTCTTCAGTTCTGGAGAAACTTGCATTGTTAGTTGAGCTTGGAGGAGAACCAGACAGTGTCATACCGGACTTGGGAATTTGTGCAGTGACTTAAATTAACATTGTGCAGTGATGAGGCCCCCAACGGAATACGATGGCAGTGCGCGGATGCCTGCCGAGGCGGAGGAAGGAGACCCTCGGGCGCCAGCGATGATGATCTGCGCCAGACTCGCCGGCCGGGCCATCATCAGAGTAGTGGGTCGCTGCGAGGATGCACAGGAGAACTGCCAACTCGGTACGATCCTAACGCTATTTGTTCGAGTCAATGTTATTACCTATATATCAATAACTTTCGATCCTTGCGATACTTGCGTTCATTAGCGGGGGTAACCGTTTGCCATCAGGCGGACCGCATGCTCGTTAGCTACCTCAGTAGTATAAAAATAGTTAAGTTTATTTTTTTTATTCTATCGACATATAATTATATTATAATGGTAATGAGTATTGTATTTGCTTTCTAAAGCGCCTTGCTAGAACTCTAGATAATTGCAAACTAAGATTAGATACTCTATGTTGAAACAGTGATTCAATGAAATTTAATGATGCCAATATTCTGCATTTTGCAATTATTTACCGTTGTCATACAGCTACTACCACTTATACATACTTACCACATGACTTGCTCTGCCCGGGTTTTCCCCAGCGCCAATTTTGATTATCCGCTCCTTGGATAATAGCATTATCCTAATATACTAACTGTACTCGCGTAATTTTTTTTTTCTAAAACATAACTTAAGCTTTTGCCATTTTTCATTGATGCTCTGCTCCTAGTTATCGCAGCATGATTATATATAGCCTTCCTCGAAAAATGGGCTTTATACAAAAACATTATTTGAAATCAGCTTCTTTGGCTCTTCAGCGGCGTCGCTTTTGAAGTAGTTCCTGAAATTACCGGTTTCAATTAAACTATAGATATATAAAGGTATATATCCAATTGTGAATCTAAACCATTCTCGAAGCCACCTGAAGACACACAGAAAATTTCATTAAAATCAGTCCAGCCGCTTAGGAGTTCAGTGACATACACACGCACAGTAGAAATATATAATAGGCATACATATCACGTCAAAACTGCTTAAGAAGCAACAATAGTTTAACACAGGTATCAAACAAAGGAAAATAAATTCAGTTCACTAACGAAACCTAAATTTTCCTAGCAGTTCTTAATGCTAATTTACATGTAAACACACAGAAACACTAATGCTATCAGGAATCGTGTTGTGTAGGTGTGATAGATAAACAAACGCGATTGTGGGCTAATGGGTCATGAATGGAATTCAAACACCTAGAAAACAAACAAATTAATTAGGTAAAATAGGACCAAAGACAGTAGTATTTTATTATAGATTTTTTGTCATTTTTTATCATCATTCGTTGAACTCGATTTTCACCCATTTGAAAACGTCGGATTGAAATGAAACTTCGCACACATTTAATCAATATGAAATAAAAAGCACCGAACGTTTATTTTTTAATGTTTAATTATTTTCTACTTTTATGTGCGGCTAGTTGCAAAAGCGACTATTTCCTTTATTAAAATTAGATCAAACTAAACTAGTCTAGAGAGAGCTGGCGCTCTTATCTCTCTGCCCATCCCTGAATAAAAACTGATATTTATTGTGATTAAAATCTTCATCAAATACGAATGGGCCGTTTACGTGATAAGTATCGAAAGGGAAATCGTTCTCGGAATAAATTACTTAAAACTAGGCCGGCAAGAGTAGTCACCTCAAAACATTAGATTCAGTTTCTAGACGCACCTACCTATTTACTGCACATAGCAATACACTTATGATATTGTCGAGGCCAATACTTGGGTTGGTAATCCTATGATATAGCCTTCTGCATGGCCAAGTTCTCACTGGAATATTTTTAGGAAGGGACCGAGTTATCGAATCCCATAGACAAACATCTTTATATGATCATAGCAATACAGTGTGGCAATGATGCCTTCTTTTCACCCTTCCGCGTTACGGGTAGATTCCGATTAGTTTAGTTTATTATTTACTACTTAGTAGTTTTTTCCAACGCAGGTTTATTTCTATTTCGATAGAAAAATCTGGTGGGGAGCATAAGTATATACATATTTGAGTTAGGGCGTACAGTAGTACGAGGCTTGTACAATACAGACCTAGGAATTTCTATCAAATTCAGACCTCTATATTCAACATAAAGCCTTAAAGATCATCCAAGTAATTTCAGTAACAACAGGTAGGTATTTGGCCGAGACCTTTTTGTCATTCATAACCTAAATATTACCTAACAATCTCAATAGCTATACGGAATTCAGAAATTATGATAATGATGCACCAATCAATAAATTTGTGTTATGTCATGAGGCGTAAAGTTGCGTTGGATTTTGATACACTTCAACCATTATTGAGGTTAATCAACGGTTATTTAGGTAAACGCTAGAACGTAGTACGTTTAACGTTTAACGTACGTGAGTTAAGTAAGATTCTACTAGAGCAAGCAGGCACCTAATAGTCACGGTACGTTTACCAATACTAGTCAATTAGTAAAAATATAATTTAAGCAGTGTGCATACAGTGGTCTGAATTCTCCCGATGAACCTACGCTAATCATTGTGGTATATTATTCTTACTGGCCATCTGCAATCTATCAAGTGTAGCTACTATTTTAAATTCTCATTGATGCAACAATACCTATACTCTTCTAGTTTTTCCCAAAGGGGAAACCTTCAAGAACAAACTATGTTGCAGTTTGAAGTCTTATAATAATATCTAGTTGTGACATCGTAAATAACAAACACTGCATATCTAGTTATTTTGGATGCAACTCATCAAAGATCATAATGCTTGAAGTCCAAAAACTAACTTAAGGTCGAGAAAATTGTAAAACAACATTCAATGACGACAATTAGACTTCAATTTGATTGTCAGTATATACGTTAAATTTACATCAAACTCGTTAAAATGGTAGATTCATTCAAGGAGACGTTCATTCATTGATATCATATGTATCACTAAAATATATGTATATGTAAATGTAATTACGCTTTATAACAACTAGTAGAATAACAATAAACAATAAGTTCTTTGTTTTTATTGTAATCTTATCGCACTAGCTCACGTAGGTAGCTAACAGCTATTTAATGGAGATCATCTGATATCGAATTGACTTATAATGACCGCCTATTACTCTTTAATATAAAAAAAAGCTAAGTCCTGTTCCGGAAGAATTCCGAGTGTAACGGGAATTTCATGGAAACCATAAAGGTACATATCGAAACAACAGCGCGATTGGTAAAATCGTTTGAGTGGTATATATCACATTCTATTCACAACCTTTAATATGCGGTACCTATTCAGGTTTAATATGCGGAATTCAGGTCTTCTACCTGATTGCTAAATGTATCTCCTGACAGTAATATGATTAGAGGTCAATCATCGGTCTCAGAATGTATATCCTCACGCCTCCCCACAAGGGTCTCCGAAGGGGTAGGCAGAGGTGTATAGGTAGTGCCCAAACACCCACTTTCTGCCAGAGATATATTTGAGGTGTCAATGTAACAGATGGCGACTCCATCGCAGTTACTCAAGCAGAAGAATCGGTCTACGAAAACTACCGTAAATCATGTTATGTCATTAAAATAGACCAGTAAAAAAATATATATTCTCATTTGGAGCACATTTTTACCCACTATCTTTGTTTTCATAGAACCACCATTATTTTTGCCCCGTTTACGTAATACACTCCATTGCCGCATTTTTTGTCACATTACGTTGTCATGAAGTTACGTACGCTCATAGCCAGTTACCCACTCTACTACACAACTAAAATTCAAACACATCAATGAAAAATAGCGAGATGCTGTCACTAAAAAGCGGCTTCAACAAAATTAAGCCTTATAATAAAAGTGATAGAGCAATAAATGGCATACGTTAACTCAAATGAATAATCACACGAAATATGCCACAGATTGCGTCAAAGCTGGTAACTTAAATGAGTGTTCTCTGTTGCATTCGGCTTTCGTAAACGAAGATATCGTGTAAAAATTGTGAAACCCGTCGAGGTCAGGCCGACCTGCAACGGTGTTACTGGCCTTTGTTACGCGGATTAATTTCATGTGTTTAATTAATTCCTTATGATACACAATCGCTTTTTGCAATAAACATAGACGTTGAGGTAATAGCGCAATGCCATTGCTCATTGCGTGTTTATTTGTGCACATACATATTTAAAAAAAGATTCATAACCCACTGAAACTAAATTGAAAGTCACGATGTGCTAACACAATCATAATTTAAACATATTTAAGGGAACTGTTCCTTATAATTATAAACTATAAAACTATCCCTTTCACAATCATAATAACTGCACGACCTGACTTTTCCCGATAGTTAGGTACAGCTACTTAGTGATTACTTCCGGCGGACGCTAAATGTTAACATCAATTCTTCAAAAAAAAAAAAAGAAATTAATTTATAATTCAAGTACTATTTTGTCATCTCATAAATGTTCTTGCTTTAAAACTTATCTTTTTCTTCGTTGAAATTCTCTCTGCACTTGAAAAATGAGAATATAATTATCTTTGTACCAGCGCACTTTGAGCGCGCCAGAACATTTTAAATTTATCCACTCCACCACCGTACGGAGTCGCAATAGCCTAATATTAGTCTGTTATTTTGGAGAAGTGAAATACGCAGTTATACCCTTCCGTTTCAAATACTGATTACACAAATAAACTAACGCTGTTCTGCTCAATATTGTGCGTCTAATGCAATGTCTAATGATTTGACTTTAAACCGTAACAGTGAATGTAACATGAAAAATGGTCTACTTACTTACAAATTATATATAGATTCAGTACAAGTGATAACAAAGTAAACAATACCCATCACTTTGCCAACATAAAAACTATTGTTAGGTGTATTCCTTAATTTTTATCAAATAATATTTGGACAAATCTTTATTTGTCCAAATACTCATAATACAAAAAAGTTGTCAGGACCTTAGCAGTGTACCTATGTTCAAATATATATTTTGTACATGTAATAAATAATCAGCAAGATGTTTTGATGTTAAGAAGTCACTTCGACAAACTATCGGATACAATGATAATACCTAAAATATACCATAATTTCCTCGGTAGGTACGTTCCACTCACGGATGCGTAAGGGTCCCATTTCAACCAATTAATATTAATAAGCAATACCTACATATACCTTGTTAATATTATTTCAAGACTCAATATTAAACTTTTTCTCATACTAAACCAAGCCTTATTGGCTCCCGGAAGGCAAGAATAGGCACAATGTATGCGTTAGTTAACATGCGGAAGACAAGCGTATACGTACGTTGCGTGCCACAATACGTGCCGATATATCAAGCGTCGATTTAGAACATCTCTCTTGGTCGTGCGCAATGATACGTATCTATCTATACTAGGTGGATGAACCAGCTTATATGCACATGTTGGCCTTAGCAAACCAATTTATACCTTAACAAGCGAAACTACTGACGGAGAGGTCACTGATCGTTAAATACACTTCCTTGTAGGACAACTGAACTGTCATGACTCATTATTGTAATCTGTACATAGTACATATCTGTTTCTCAATAGTTATCTAAAGCCGTTACAAGTAGCTGTGTTTCATTATGTAGGTATGATCCTCTCTCAGCCAAATCCGAAATGTATGACTCAGTATTAATAAGAATTTAACATAAAAAGTCCAGATGCCGCTAGAATGACAGTATATTATTTTCCTGTTTCACAATATTTATCGGCCGAAATAATTTTGAGCTTAAAATTTTATATGTCCTCACTATATTCATTTATAATCTAACCTCTCCCTACCCTTGTGGGAAAGGTCCCCGAAGGGGTAGGCAGAGTTGTATATGTAGTATATATACACCGCTCACACTTTACGCCAAATATATTTTGGGTGCCAACGGGACAGATGGCGAGTCCATCGCCGTTACTCAAGCACGACTGTATATACAATACGCCTTTGAATTACTTCTCACGTATACAGGTTATCTGTCGATGTTTTCCTTCACCGTAAAGCTCGTGGTGTGACTAATCACTGTGCTTAAGTTCAGAAAAACTCATTGGTACAGTCGGGTTTCGATGATGCGATTTTTGTGTCATAGGCAACTAGGTACTCAAACTAAACCACTCGGCCACCAGGGCTTAAAGTTGTATTATACACATACATAATACATGCATGCACGGTGTTTGGCGTGATTAATATGTACATATTTCACATATAATCAAGCCAAAAACCTTGTAGGTAATAATTAAAAAGAAAACAAACCGAAATATGTTACGTATTCAATATATTAAAAAAAGACTTTCAAGCAGCAATTCTATTATTTCAGTCAGCTGTCAAATGTCATAGATTGAAACAAGATATATAAATATTTTTATCAATTACATACATAGGTACTCCAATTACTGTCCAATTAATAGAAACAGTCATGTTCAATTGTTGAATAGTTTGCTTGCAGGGACGGAGGGAGCTAGATTATTAGAAAGTCTACGATTTGCGTACATATGGGATCAGTGGCGTTTATAAATAACTTTACAGGCAGTCTTCAAACTGCCCGCGCTGCCCACAGTTTTGCATTGCGACTGTAACAAAACTAACAATTCGATTATCGTCGTGTGTGAGGTGATAGAAACATGGCTCTTGCTGTAACACGCGTGATTTTGAGATGTGAAGATGCACAAGAATCACAATTGCTAGGTAGGTATGTTGAGAAATCTCATGCTTTGCTAGTAGAGCTTTGTGCATGATGACGCAACCGCGAACTAACTCCAGGATTCAATTTCAATCTTGTATCAATGATAAAACATCTATATAGGTAGTTATATAAAATAAAAATAATTAGCTGTAATAATTAATAGTAAAGCAAATTTCATCATGGCAAAGTTTCTTTGTCATACTGACAATCCAGGCTTGGCAAATTATAGGATACTTATATGTATGTTCACATATACAGACATACATGTTACATATATGTTCACTGTTTCGCTCCCGTGGGTAGCAAGAATATATTTATCTTCTTGCTAACTAGTAGATAGCCCTTCTCAATAAAGAGGCAATCTAATCAATCTCTACCTCTACAGTATATGTATATTACCTCTATAGTATATATTACAGGCTTATGTTCTACAATTTGTATTAAAAGTATTAATTTCCTTGTATTACAGATCTATCAGAATGTCAGCTTATGCAGGTACCTGATGCAGTGTACCACCTAATGCGCCACACTGAGCTAAAGAGTTGTGACCTCAGCGGCAATGTTATAACCAAGATTCCACCCAAGTTTGCTGTCAAGTTTAGTTTAATTACAGGTAAAATTATAGATATTGGTGAATATGATGTCTTAAAGCATAAGTGCCAGCATCAACATGGTATCCCATGCAAGTTGGAAATGAATAAAAAAGTTTTACTAACATTACCGTTAAACTTTGGTAAAATTTTAACACTTCCTAATGAATGCATACTGGCAGATGTTGTATAATTCAATTGTTTACATTTTCAGACCTAAACCTCTCAAATAACCAAATGGCCAACCTACCTGAAGAGCTTTGCACACTCGCCTGCCTGGAGCGGTTGGATATCTCACACAACACATTTGTGGCACTGCCACAAATTACGTTCCAGTGTCCCAGCCTGCACACACTCCTGGCACACCACAATCAAATTATTGGTACAAATTATTTGTTGCTTTATACTGCAAGTCATTGATTTTTTCAAAAGAATCAGTTAGTGTTATTACTAAATGTATGCATTTTTGGTTGTTGAAATTAATTTAGTAATCCTAACCTCTTTCTTTTACAGAAGTGAATGTGGACAGATTAGCTAGATCTCGCGCCCTTGAATATGTGGATCTCAGTGATAACCCAATCCCTCCAAGAACTCATGATGAGCTGAAACAGGTCACGCGTCCTTCAATCTCCATCTCAGAGAGAGTGAAAGAGGACTGGGAGGAAGATCTCATTATGTAGGAAAATTTGCTCTCTGTGGACTTTTGCATTCAGGGCCAGTAAGTGACGAGTGGAAGCCGAACCGATAAGGGTATGGTGCAATATGTGATGGAATAACTGGTTCTAATTAAGCTGTGATCTATCTCTGGAAAGAGGACAATATCAACATTAATTATCTAGCGAATAGAATATTTAATAGAAATAATTTGTGATGATAATTGTCATATTTTGTGGGTAAGAGGATTTTAACATGCTCAAATGTTTTACATTACTATAAAAATACTTTTGGAAGTCACTTAATAGATAATGGTAACAAAATAACAAAGAAAAAATACAAAAGATAATATTTTTGATATATAGAATGTTTGAATGGTATTGTGTTGTTATATCCTATTGTATTGAATACTAGTCCATCATTTAATTAAGTGAATCGCTTTTATATTCCAATAGGAATGAATTTTATTAATATTTTAAGGTATTACATGTAAGTACACAAAAAAGCAATTTATACTGTATCATTTACACTACTAATTAATTTCAATAAATACAGATAAAAAAGTTTACTAACTAAATTCCTTAAATTGACACAAAATGTGTTCAGTAAAATTCAATTTAGATGTTCGGCATACCAATGGTGCAATTTGTTTTATTTTTATCTCCAAGAGTCATCTTTTGACTGTGGAGATTTGAGTGCGATGGCGAATTTAATTGGCAATATCAACTTGAGCATTTTTGTTCATATCTCAAAAGGATGTGTTCACCAAACACAAATTGACTGATGAAATATGACAGGATGAACACTGAATCATATTCTACCTACTTACTTACATAATAATCCTTTAAGTCATTATGATGTCTTGCAAGTAAAAATAAATAAAGTGTTTTAAGCTGGTAAATGGGCATGTACGTTTTGTTTTATTTACTTTGTATCAATATTAAAAAACTGCATAAGAGCATTCTTTTTTTACATATCTCCAGTCGAGTTATATATTTTAATATTTTAACAATACTTATTTATTAATACTTTAAAGGAAACTCGACACTGATAGAATCTCATCCTTATCCGTCTGGTGCCATGGTCAGGGATCCTAGTAGCCTGTACTGGCGGGTTAATTTTACGCTAGATGGACACCAATATTTGTACCTATATAAGAATGTACATTGTTAAACAATCCCTTTAGTATAGATAGCGCCATCCACGAAGACGCGCCCCACCATTCTTCCCTACGGTTGATTACACTAATGTTGAGTATTGGTGGTAAACACTGATTACGTATGAGTGCACACGCAATTACAAATGATAGACTCCGGTTATTCTCCCCGCACCCGACTAGAAATTGGTGGGGCGCGTCTCCATGAATGGCGCTATCTATATGCTTTTCTACGTTTGGGACAACGTAAATTCGACGTCTACGTCGATTCTCGCAATCATAGAGTACTATTGTATACTGGTCACAATGGTGGAATCGCAGTCGTAAATGTCGATGCCACATATCAAGGAAAATAAAACAAGAGGTTACGTAGGCAGCAGAGGTAGGCAGATAATGTACTGAAACGTAGGTGTTATTATAAGTACACTCCTCCAAATATGCATAGTGCGTTTCCAAAGACATGTACAAAAAAATCTAAATCTGACATTGTATTAAGCAAGTTACAATCGATCACACACACATTCCCCTATTAAATTGGTCCCTAAATAGAACTTCTGTTCCGTTCAACTAAAATTCCCCCCCGATTCATATAAGCGCCGGCCAGTAGCCCAAACCCAGCCCTTAAATTCTTTAAAGAAAAACCAGTCCAACCCAGATTCCTAGCTCGCGATCCAACAAGTCCAACAACGCTCTAACCCAAGGGCCGTACCCCAGGGTACCCTTAGCTGTATGTGCTTAGAACCTTAAAAATGCCTGGCTTGGTCTCGCTTTATTGTTCAGTTAAGTAAGTAGCAAAAGGTCCCGGAGCTCACGCTATGAAAGAAAATACAAAAAAGACTTGCAGTACAACAAATCAACGCCTTGATATAAAAGCCCACTATAACATAGTATGACGAAACAAAAATCTAAGCCACCGTAAAAAAAAAATAAGTAAACAACATTCAAATTAAACTGGGACTATAGAGGGTAGACTGGGACTGACATTCAAAATCTAAACAACAACAATACAAACGCCAAAGACTACTATTGAACAACAAACGCGAATTATCAAAAACAGGAAAAACTCTGAAAAACTAAACGTCACATTTGACACGCAGCCCAACATTTTCGATCTAGTTTTATCAAAAAAAATTGCAAACCACGTATCAATTTCAATGGCTGGCCATGGGGTTGATGATGATCCAAGCTTAAAAGGACTGAGCAGATATTTTAATAGTCAAACAAATAGAGGCCGGGCGAATGTAAGTAAGCCCATATACATGGAGCATAGTAGTCACTCCACACGACGTACGCTTGCTCAGGATGTTATTATATATGGCTAAGGCAGCTTGTAGCCTGATGGAGGCTTTTATTAATTATACATACATACCTACATATCATAACGCCGAGTCCCTAACGGGACAGAGTGTATAGAGTGCAAGTTCTCTCTAGACTGACACCTCTTTCGCTTCATCCACATTATCTTCATACATGCTCGTCGGTTTCGAGTACTCTTGACGGTCCCGTCCTTGAACGTCCGATCGGTTTAATCTTGGTAGTTGGAACGTGGTCTTCCTCTATCTCTTTAAGCACAAATTATTAAGTACATACATACATATCATCACGCCAAGTCCCTAACGGGGTAGGCAGAGAGTATAGAGCGCCAGTTCTCTCTAGACTTACATACCTCTTTCGCTTCGTCCACATTCATCCAGTCTCTTCATACATGCTCGTCGGTTTCGAGTACTCTTAACGTTCCGTCGAGAGTCCGATCTGGCCCCAGTCAGGTAGTTGGAACGATGGCCTTCCTCTGCCTCTTCTTGCACACACTTGCATTGTATATCTGTTTCGTCAATCTTTCTTCACTCATCCTTTCTTTGTGTCCAAACCAACGTAACATGCCTTTCTTCATCTTTACAATCACGCCCTCAACCACGCCAGTTGATTTGCGAATCTCTTCATTGCGGATTCGATCTAATATCGTTACGCCGCACATTTTTCGAAGAGATCGCATCTCAACTGCATTCAAGCTATTTTCATACTTCCTCTGACATACCTAGGATTCGCTGCCATACAATAAGGTAGGTACCAATATCGCGAGTATTAAGTATTATTTGTCTAAACTATAATTAGTATAAACTATAATTTAACAAAAATATAGGTTTAAGCTAATAGGACTAGGCAAAATAAAAGTAGTCAACCGCATGATATTCGCAACGATGTCTAACGCACAGGCAATAATCCTAAATATGTGACTGTTAGAACAATACCTTCTAGTTTCGTAAAGTATCATAAAATAATGTCCTCATCATTATTCTCTCTTCTTCAATGTTCTACACCATAAAAGAAGAATGTGAAAAGTAGGGGCTGCGCTTTAACGCAGACAAGACGCAGCAGTTGTGTTCGAAAGAGATGAACAAATGAGCGAGTGTGTGGATTATAATCGAATTCGCAATAAAAAAAAGCAACTGACATGAACGACGACGTGATGTGACGCAATTGTAAAGATGAAGAAAGGAATGTTACGTTGGTTTGGACATATAGAAAGGATGAGTCAAGAAAGATTGGCGAAACAGATATACGATGCGAGTTTGTGGAAGACCACGTTCTAACTACCTGGATCAAATCGATCAGACACTCAGGGTTGGGAATATAATCTATTTGTACCCACGACTAGGGTATAAGCTTTTTATTACAATTTAAATACATATTTTTGTTTTCCAGACATCAAAAGTAACAATGGCTTTCGTGGCATTATACTACGTTTATTATAAACTTTTTAAATCGAAGTCAACTCCAGCGAAGAAATAATACTGTTACTACAATGGTATGACTAGTTCTAATAAGATCAGCTAAGGATAATACGTATTTTAAGGGTAAAATTGCGCACATGTACATAAACATAATAAATAATATTTAATATTATTAGATATCTACCTCGAAATATTACGCTCGTATTCAATTGCTTTTCTTTTAATTTTAGTTTTCAATACAATATTAGCTAATGCGGTAGAACCATCAGCATTTTTATAAAAGTGAAGCAAAACGTTTCTGACATATAGGACGTTTTTTTGTATTTGTATAGGCAGATACCAGATAAATCAGATGTAGCTATCCCTATCGCACTTCGTTTAGTAAGTAGCAAGCTATCCTGCTGTCATCAAATGTCAGATATTTAATTTAAAAAAATCTGATTTGTAGTAAGCAGGTAACATAACGCAAACTACTAGTACTACTTGCTGCACATTTTGTGGATAGTGTCTCTTACATAATTCGATAAATTTTCAGGTAAGTTTTAACAATATGTATATAAGTAATATGTATATGTTACATACATAATCATTTGTATAAGCCACATATGACACTCCCAGTAATTGTTACACGCCTTTATTGAGATAATGTATTGCTTTTTCTAGGATGGCCGGAGACTCCTCTGTAGATGAATCCCAGTTCAAGGGCATGTCCAAATATTTTAACAACCAAACCAACAGAGGAAGGGCTAACGTAAGTACATCATAAGTAAATAGCAGTCGTTATAATGTTCTCATGATGGTACGGTTTACTAGTCATAGCCTGGAAGAAGGTAGAGGTTATCAGGTCTGAAGTATAGTGTATATAATAATTGTAGAAGTTGATCTGACCTGATGTACATTCATAATATTTCAGTAATATTAATTACATTGATACCATTTGGAAAACTTTCTCAGGCTACTAACATACCTGTAAAATTTCTAAGAATGGCATTATGGGTAAAAATCACTAGAGGTGAAGATATATGGTGTCACTTTAGTACTACTACTACATTTATCTAATTACTGAGATGTATGTACATGCATAAGGTTCCTGAACAACAAGGAATAAAGAAAAAAATAAATACATGAAGTAAAAATAACTTATTTGTATTAAATATATGGTGAAAACCTGTTACAAAACATAGGCATTAGGGCAAACCTAGGCAGAAATATTACCACAGTAGCAGGTTAGCTGGTAATGCTCTTGTTAAGGGTTACTGGTTACATTATAAAATGTCTTAAGCCTAGTTTACACAGTGCGAGCTGGCGTACGAGTCAGCCTGCCGAGTAGCTGTACTGCAGTGACTCGCACTGTTTGGACGTTGCTTATGAGTAATTCGCACGTGCGAGTTGGACAGTAGCTAGCATCCGAGTTACTTCAAGATTTTTGTTCTCACTCTGTACTCGCCTGACAGCAACTCGTACATGACAGCAGAGCGGCCATCACCGCGTTCGGCAGTAGCTCGCCAGTGCGAGCAGCCATCCATTCTCTAATCCAAATCCTTTTCTTTCGCTTTTTTTTTGTAGTTTTTTTATTTTTTGTAGTTATATACATTTTCCAATTCTTGACATAATATTTTTGTCATAGAGCATATCACAGTTTTTTTTATTTTAACACGTTCACTCGACATCGCGGTAACTCGCAAGACTGGACAGCAGCTACTACTGTTGTGTAGACAGCAAAGGCGAGCCGAGCTATTGGCGTACGAGTAAACAAGCCGAATATCTGTCTACTGTCTGGTCAGCAGCTCGCACTGTGTAAACTAGGCCTTAGAGTGCTTGAAATCAGCAAGCTGGTATAATGTGATTGTAATGTGTGCAAAACAATACAGGTCTGTTAGTTAGTATTAATATATATATAGGACCTTATTGACACTGTATTATGATAATAGTAGGGGAACCCAAGTGGGGATTTTGGGATTTACAAAAGCGAGGCAGATTAATATACAGGGGATACCTTGTACCCGGTTAACTACCTCCACTAAACTTGAGCCCCATATATAAGGCTGCCCGTGAAGGACACAGGATCAGAACTTTGCTGCCCTCCCCTTTCTGTAACTTTCTGTGACGCTCAAGTAACTCTCATATTATATAAATATAAATCATATATAAAGTCCATTTAGCATCGTGGGCTCCCCTACTATAATAGAGAAGTTATAAAGATCAATGAGCTATGGTGGTCACGTGGTTCGAGTAGTTGCATGCAACACAAAGGTTGCAAGTTTGAATAAGGACTCAACTAATGAGTTTTTCTGAACTTAAGTACACTGATTGATCACTGTATTTAAGTTCAGTTGTGTTCAGCTCACACCACAAGCTTTACAGTGAAGGATAACATCGAGAGGAAACCTGCATATGCTTGACAAAGAAATTCAAAGGTGTTTGTATAGTAAGTAGCGTGCTTGAGTAATGTCTCATTAGTACCTAAAATATATCTGGCGGGTGTGTAGCTTACATCTTTTACTTACTTTTACTAGCTTTACATCTCTGCCTACCCCTTCAGGGACCCTAGTGGGAAGGCGTGAGGATATATTATATTATCATATTATAATGATCAAAGAATGTCAGCCACTGTATCATATTTTAACATGTCATGTCCGTTCCAGGTGGCCAAGGCAACCTATGCAGTTGCCGGTGTGCTGATCCTGTACTTCACATTGAAACCAAAGTCGAAGTCCGCATAAAATACATTCTGTGATCATTTGTCTAATTATTTCAGTGATGGTGATGTATAAGTTATTTAGTGATTAAAAATCATGTAAAATGGTACATTTGTTTTTATTATTGTGTCCCTGAAATACAATTTTAATCTAGAGGGTTGTATCTAATATTGTCTTAAACAAAACCTATTATGAAGAAAATTAACTAAAATGTCCAAATCAAACTGAATACATTACACATTAACTTCCTATAGAATGCCATGTATGACAACCAATATTGCATATTTAAAAAGACAAAAATAGAAATCTTAACATTCCCAAAGGTACTTTAGATATTAGATCAGAATTCTTTGGTTTTATGTAAACATTTATATGTTATAGTTAATGTTACAAGAAATAGAGATTTTAAGTCCAGCTTGGTTAGCATTTATAAGAGAGATCAAACTGGAGATTATAATAAACTTAAATTAATGATTAAATACTCAAATAAATAATTATGATAGGTGTAATAAATATTGTGGACACAAATTTATTGTAATACATATTGAAGCACTAGCACCAAAATATAATCTAGTAATACTATTAAAGCAGCTATTGAGAGAACATTTAAATGTGCTGACCTAATTCGACAATCCTCACCTTTCTTTATACTTAAAAAAATCATCCCAATATTTTTTTAGCAGATCATTTTATAGGAAAAGCATAATTTTATTCACTTATGGGTTCTTACTAGAATACTGTATACATATTGATGATTAGTCATTAAATATATAAATCATATAAATAAACCGCTTACATACACCAAAATCTGAATTGTATTTCAAAAGCTTGCACGTATAGCTATATAAATATCACAAGCTTGTCATAGACTGCAATGATTGACTAGCGATTACAATATTTGTTCAGTAAAATGCTACTTTCCTTTACTTTCATCTAAACAAACCAAAACCTCGGTACCAACTCCACATTAATGTGCTTCTCCAACTTCCTTTGTGAGATTATTCATTATTCATCGTAATATTAATAATAATATATGTACCTAACATGTAAAAATAAAAATTTGCCATATAAATAAGGTATGACCTTAAGAAAATACTAAGTGTAGGTATTTGTAGTCACGAAACTACAGCTTTGAAATTGCTACATTATTATAATTAAGTGAAGACAATGTGAATTTTACTTGTGTTGAGAGCTTCTCTACCGTCAGAAGTAGTAGAAAATTCGTTATATTGCTTAGGCTTGGGTAGGCCAGGAGTTGGTGGCAAAGATATGTGGAACAAGGTGCTAAGGAGAGCGACAACTGCCACCAGGATGTACAAAGACAAAGGCAGAAGGGCTTCGGTGCATTCCTGAGCTTGTGTACATGCAAAAGTGAGTTGTCTCACAGAGCTCGACTGTCCAATAACAGCTCGGTAACTTTTAATGTTGTTTCAATTTGGTTCCGAATGAATGAGACTATATTCAAAGGTCCCCAGAGTTGGCTCGCGCTCCGTATACCTAATTAAAGTACCATGTATCAAATTTACCAGGCAATGGTGATCTGGACCTATTAGAAGCTCTCGTTTTCTACCTCTTCCATGTGTTGTTTTTTGTTTTTAGTATTTTTACAAAATATCGTGAATAACATTTATCAGCATAGAAATGTTTAGACTGTGAAACAATTTCATATAAATATTTTTACCTTATTTATATTACAAATACAGAAAGTTAAAAAACGAACACGACATCAATGGAATATTGGCAGTGATGCCGTCTCGTTGTACAAATTTAGTATTTTAGTCATTCGATCAAAACATCCGAATACCAACTCAAGCTTTTGCTTTGCGCCGGTAACTAAGCTATGGATGGAATGCTCGCAAGCAAATTTGACTTATTATTAACTTATTGTTCATTTTGCATTGTAATGAAAAAGCCTTACTTATGTCGCTTGTGAGATATAGAGTATAAAATTGTTTAATAAGCTACAAATTAATATCAATTTTCGTCTTAAACTAGTGAGAGTATTTAAGCGATATTTTTACTGAAATTTTGTTTTGTGTTCGTGATTTGTTATTTTTTTATATGAACGCTTCGTTGACTTGTACTCAGTGAAGATTAATTTAATAATTGCATAAAATAATTTTTAAGAGATAGAGTACGGATCTCTCGTTCTAAATTTGAGTTTCTCAAGCGTCACCATACTGAAGACCGCGACAAATGCCAGTGCTCATATCCGATTCCATTCAATGTACACTGCCATAACTACTCGATCGCAGACTCAGTATAAAGAATGCGACACGCGAGTAATGCGAAGTCAGTAAGTCTTAAAGCTACGGTAAACGCTTACATAACGCCGATAATATGCGACGTAGATTTGTTTGCCACCCTTGTATGAAAAAGATGAATACGTCACGACACACTACTGAACAAAAACACACATCCGAATTCGACCACGTGATAAGTTGGCAAGTGGTTTTAAGAGTACGAATAATCATATATGGAATTCAGTACGCTTGCCACTGCTTCGTTGTTTGTTTAAACATAATACAGGTTTCACCATAAGCCGAAGCACGGCAACTATCGATGAAATTAATATGTGTGTTCAGAGCCACGTGGGTGGTCGTGTGAGCGAATAGAAGGCCGGTGGGACGGGAGTAGTGGAGCCGTCACCATCGGAGTCGGATTCTTCAGAAGATACGCGTTCCGCCGCGCTTAAGGCCACCCGCGCGTATTCATCCGTGTCTATACTTTTACAAAAGTGGATCGCGTATCTGAAAAAAAGACATAATTTTACAGGTATCAAATACAATACATTATCTTGGGAAAATTCTACACAAATTTACATATCAAGCATATGTTTGAGGAAATAAATTAACGACTAATTTAATGTGCTCGGAAATCGGAGGCATTTAATATTTTCTGTGGCGAAAAGAGGGCGTTATTAAACCTCTGTCTACAGCTTCAGGGCCACCAATAAAAAAATATTCATTCTTTGTGATGAGTATCTATGAAACCACAAGTCAGGCAGAATGTAGTGTGATGAGCAGCACCGAATGTACTATTTAACAAAATTGTATTAGTTACCACAAATGTAAGCAGCAAAACACGGGCATTCCGCGATAATCTTACCTTAATTTTTCTCTCAAGACCGCCTTACATGAATATCTTGGCATCTTGAGAAGGAAAAAGCACGTGTAACTCTCCGGCAAGAAGTGGTCCGGCGGCTGGTACTTATCAAGCACCTGTATTTTACAAACACATGTAAAAAATATTCAAAGCAATTTTAATATTATACAAAGATAATAGAGTTCACAATTACCTGTAAAACAAAGTCCCTCTGTCTTGGATCTTGAGGAGCTCTTGGTAAGCGAGTCCTTCCCCATACAAAGCGCAAGAATAATGCCCTTTCGCTGCCCGACAACTCTTCCATTACTTCCCAGAACCACTGGACGAGTGGCGCGTTGGGTTCTACGCCTAGGGGAATAACGATTTCATGTACTTATTTCTTTCATATGTACATATATCATCACACCGAGTCCCTTACGGGGTATGCCGAGGGAGTAGAGAGCCAGTACTCTCTAAGACTTACATACCTCATTCGCTTCATCACCTTGGCACCTAAAATACCTATATATATTCAGAAAAAAGTGGATGTGCACATCATATAGAATACAATTGACCTATATTCCATCAAAAGTACTTTTGTTCTGTCCCTTAACATAATACGTGAAAACCTTTAAGACTGATCATTCAGTAATAAAAATAAATAATATATCGTCACGCCTTCCCATAAGGGTCCCCGAAGGGTTAGGCAGTAGTAATAGACCTTAATAAAATGGCATGAGTCTGAAATTATATTAAAACAAAGCTTATTTATTACCTTTATACGTAGCCGACGCCCGTAAAGCTTGCACCGGTATATCCGGCGACCCACACACTAAAGTCTCTAGTTCAGAAGCATTGAATAGCGCTAGTAAGGGCGCTGGTATAACGCGGGACATGCCATCTCGTACTGCTCTCACTTGCTCGTCAAATTCATGGAGTCTGTAAAATAATAATGAACGTTATTTAACCGTGGTATAGAGTTCAAAATACGATTCGATTGGTATTTCACCTGTAATGTAGCGCTAGTTGCACGTATTCGTCTTTGTTATCTGGCGTGACCCTCTTGTGTCTCGTAGATAGGGATACTTCGTGGCCGGCCGCTGATGGAATGGAGAAGGGAAGCTCGAGATTTTGTAGTTCCTAGGTTTTATTATTTATTAATTATCTGTGTTGTATCTACGTTAACTTTGATTATCTGTACTAATATTGTAAATACACCTTAGCATAGCAACAAATTGCCGTCCATTCAATGATTAATGTTCATAAAACATATTAGTTTGGATAATAACCGTAAAGCAACATTTGGGGAATTGTTGTAACAGGGCGCCAAGAGAAAGGTACTCTAAAACAATGTAGATGGTTAAGTGCACGGAGTTCTGATGAAACCGTACGCATGACTTCGAATTTTGAATATATCCTCACGCCTTCCACAAGAGTCCTGAAGGGGTAGACAGAGGTGTAAAGGTAGTACCCATAGAACCACTTTCCGCCAGAGATATATGTTAGGTGCCAACGTGACAGATGGCGAGTCCGTCGCCGTTAATCACGCTGCTTCTCAGACGTATGCAGGTTTCCTCTCGATATTTCATTCACCGTAAACCTCGTGGTGTACTTATACGGGATTCAAACTTGCGATCTTTGTGTCGCTGGCAACTACTCGAACCACTCTGCCTCCACGGCATTCTTGAGTCCTGAGACTATGTACCTTATTAGTGGGCGTCATGTCTCGTATACATAGTAAGGCAGGTAGGAAGTCTTTGTCGACCTCCGCCAGGTCTTGCGGCCGCAGCGGCTGGCCGGCCAACTGCCGCCACACGCCCTCCGCAACGGAGAGCGAGAGGGGCGATCCCGTGCGGATGGCGATTCCCATCAGAACACCTAAGGAGACCATTCAAATTACAAAAAAAACCTCATTTAAATTATTAACTCTTTTATTAATCAGTTATGATTTTTACTTATTAATAGAGCGTTCTAGAAAGTTTGGTGCCATTTATGAATGTTGTATTCGCAAAAATGCAAGATTCCATACAATAGTAATACATATATTTATATGCGGGAATCGAACCAACGCAATGCCTTGTCACAGTTTTTCTCTTGTAGACTTATATTATATCGTCTCACATACATTACACCCATAGCGCAAATCAGTAAGCCTGATAATCTATGAGACTTACTGAATGTTGCTTGCCTATGACAGCTGTCAGTAAGTTTCGATCTGACATGATCGCTTAAATATGACAGGTGACAGAGAGTTTTAGCCTGCGCGGCAATAGCCTTAGACCACTTTAACACATATTGTTCTATTAAGCTCTGTTCGTTATCACTTACCCAAAAATCTAAAGCAATTTAAATGCAGAGGTGTGTTAGATGTGGGATTGAGAAGGAAAGCGTCGCGCGACGCGCCCGCATCCCCTCGTCCGTTGGGCGTGGCCATCAGCAAAGGGAGTGACCCGTTCTGGAGCTCCTCACACATTTCAGCTATACTCTCGCTGTAGCCTCCGCCGCAGTCGTCCACGCTTTCGCCTTTTACAAAGATACATTTTAGAGCTTCGATAAGTCCACATTCATCATATGTACTGCTATATTATGTGGCGGATTAACACATTTGCTTCCAGTAGGCTATTCAAATTTAACCGCCCCTACCGACCTTCACCATTCGTTATCGTAGTATGAACTAAAAAAGTATTACATACATTTTTTAACAAAATTAAAATTTAATTTATTTAAATTACTGTGAGATAAAAAAAAACTCAAAATTTCGCCCGCCCTAGGCTCCAGCCACTCAGCCTGCTGGTAAATCCGCAACTGATACACATGATGAACATATAACAGTATCGTGTAGTACAACTCACCTACGAACTTGACCTTCCAGACGCGGTGGGGCAGTGCGAGTGCGTCCTGCGTGAGCGCGGGTAGTCGGATGACCATCTGACCGAAGACTGAGCGCATACCGGCCGGGCCCGCTAGCCCGCCGCCGCGACGAGCTCGCCTCGCTGCCACGCGAGACAGCTCCACCACCGGACCGTGCTGCCGTTCGCGGACCATTGTAGCCATTATAGCCTGCACACACCACACGCGTGACTACCAGTACCCGACGCGCCCCACTATTCTTCCCTATCTTAATATATATAAATTACGTGCCACGTTGTTTATCCGCGATGGGCTCCTAAACTACTAAACCGATTTCAATCAAATTTGCACACCGTGTGCAATTTGATCATCCAACTTAAAAGATAGGATAGCTTACATCACAATTGGACCCGACAGGTGGGTAGAACTTTTTCACACGTTTCTTTTTCACCAATAGTAGTTTACAGTGTAAGTGTGCACGAAATAAAATTTGTTATACTTTTATATACGTACTTCCCCTTTCACACCTAGAATTAGAATGAATTCAACGATAGCTAAAATATTTTGAGCCGTATAATATATAAATATCAACGTAATTATTTCCGAATGCTTACCTTCCTAAATGCCGCTTCTTTGACACTGTAGAATAATAACGACCTCAGCTGATCGAATGGTCCATCCAATATAAGGAGTGGCAAGTTGGGGCAAACCAGCTCAGAGAATTGATGCAGCAGCACCTGGAAGCAATACTCGAACATCAAGGGTACCACCACCATTCACCAGATCGTCTGGTGATGTGGTCACATTACTTGTTTGCGAAGCTTGAGGTCATGACATCGTTGTGAGACTTGTCATGATATTTGTATGATGTATATACATATCATCACGCCAAGTCCCTAACGGGGTAGGCAGAGAGTATAGAGCATACCTCTTTCGCTTCGCCCACATTCATCAGTCTCTTCATACATGCTCATCGGTTTCGAGTACTCTTGACGAGTATATACCTTTGTATGATGTAGATGAACGATGATGATATAATATTTTTACGTCTTGGATATACAAGTGAAGTTTGTGAGGCCAATTTATATCCTAAAGCATTGTGCCATTATAATAATACCATGTTCACGCCTATAGCTTACCAGTCTATTGCATATCAACTGAGGGGTCATGTCTCTAAGCAGGTGGCACTCCAGAGGCGGCGCCGGCGGTAGTCTTGGAGCCCTAGGCGCTTCCACACACAATGCGACTGTGTGTGCACTGCCGCATGCTACCCTTGTAACTCGTTTACCCTGACAAAAGACAAGTAAATTATGTTGAACATAAGTTTGACAAAATGGTGTGTAATAAAAAAACTATGCATAGCCGGATAGTCGCATACACACCACGTTTTTATCTATATGCTATCCTTCCTATGAACATATGGTACGATACGAACGTATAAGTTAGGTGTTATATATAGGATATTAAGTTTTTTTTTTACATGCCGTGGTGGCCGAGTGGTTCGAGCAGTTGCTTGCGACGCAAAGGTCGCGAGTTCGAATCCCGACTGTACCAATGAGTTTTTCTGAACTTAAGTACAGTGATTAGTCACACCACGAGCTTTACGGTGAAGGAAAACATCGAGAGGGAACCTGCGTACGTCTGAGAAGAAATTCAAAGGCTTATGTATAGTCGCGCTGGAGTAATGGCGATGGACTCGCCATCTGTCACGTTGGCACCTAATATACCTCTGGCGGAAAGTGGGTGTGTGGGTATTACCTATACACCTCAGGCTACCCCTTCGGGGACCCTTGTGGGAACGCGTGAGAATATATTATATTTATATTTTTTTTACATGATGATAATCCCGTCTATCCAGTCTCTGATCGAGCGCTCCACGATCAAGCTCCCGACCAAATGTGATGATAAAATTTTGATGACATCTCTTCATTACATTTCCCTAGATTGAGTAACTTGAGACATAAAATTTTATAATGTATATAAAATTACCTGCAAAGCCCCCAAGAGCCTCGGCCTTTGAGCGGCAAGCGTGGTCCCATCACCGAGTTGCCCTTCGTCATTATCACCCCAAGTGTACACTTCGCCAGTATCAGTACACGCTACGCAATGTAGACTTCCTGGTAATACAAATAAATACGCATAGTATACAAATATCAAAATAAGGTCCCTCTATTAATTTCTTTACCAAATGTCGTTGAGTAATTTTATATGCGAAGGTAGAAGGGACGGAAGATCCTTTGTGCCTTAGGTATTTCGATCGAGTTAATGTTTTTTGTATGGGATATAGTAATATATATAGCTATAAAATGTATAGTCATATACATTTGAAAAAAGAACCCAGCGTATTAAGGTTATTCAGTGCCGTTAAAACATGTATTTAATTAACTCGTTTCTCTTCAATCTCGTTCAGTACAAATGTTTACTCATTAGATTAGTAGTAACGAAGTGCAAATCACCTGTAGCAATGGACACAATCATCTTCCCCTGCATTCCCGTGACCCGCATCGGCCGTCGTACGTGCTCATAGCTTCCGTGACCAAGTCTGTGATAATCGCCTTTGCCCCTGCACAATATATCACAGGAACTTTGTGAGTAAGGATGTGTTTGTTACGCAGTGACGAACCAATAGCTAAACGGATTTATAAAAACATCACTCTAGAATTAGCATTTTTAGCCGCGGGTAAAGCATGTATGTAACACTCAATACATGGATCGTGTATGTAACATGTTTTAGAAGACCTACACTAAAGAACTTTTGTACTCTTATCAAACTAATCTTCTTCTAAGTCGGTCCCTCACTGCTGAGGATCGTGACTCCGCCGATTAATATTTTTGATAGCAGCTCTCCACTTCTCCCTATCGGTTGCTTTCTGGAGCGCGCTGCTTAACGTCGTATCCATTTGGTTGGATATCTGATCACACCATCGTGTTGGGCTTCTACCCCGTGGTCTGGTGCCGTCCATCTTTCCCGTCACCATCAGTCTCTCCAAATTTCCAGAGTCTTTGCGAGCTATGTGACCAAAGTATTGTAGCACACGTTGGAGGCAGATGGTGGATAACCTAGGCCTATCAAACTAATACGAATCCTAAATTAAATTATAGAGTTGTGTTTCATCTAACTTATTTTAGATCGCATTGTTACACACATACTTATAAAACTTGTCCATCGTTTGATGATCTTAATTTTATCGTACAAGAGTAGGTACTTACCACGTGTATACGCTCCCACACTGACACAAGGCCACGGAGAACTGCGACCCGCATTCCACTTTGATCACTCTCAATCCCTTCAAACAGTCAATTCTCATCGGTAGCTTGCATCCTTCTGATCCTCCTCGACCTAAAGAGAGTTTGCATATTTTTTTTTGTGGCCACAAAGGCAGAGCAGGTAGGCAAATAGAGTAGAGCGCCAGTTCTCTCCAGACCAACTTAATAAATATAAGCACATTTTAAATATCTTCAGATTTTAATGAAATATAACACGGTAGATATATATGAAAGTAAAAAGTGCACCCGAGTTCTAGAGTACTCTCTTTCAAACAAATGATTAAAATTGTGAATGTAATGTAACAATTTTACTAATGCCCATAAAATAAACTTAGCAGCAGGCTACAAATTCAGTAGGTTTAAACAAGGTTTAAAAGAAACAGTTACCCAGTTTTCCGTAGTCTCCATCGCCCCAAGACCAGACATTATCGTCATCAGTGATACACAAAGTTTGAGCGTCACCCGAACCGCAAGCGACGTCTATGACTCGGAAAAGCGATAAGGCTTCAACCTACGAAAAGAGTTCTTTCAGTTTCTTTCTTCAGTTATAGATCACTAAATAACTAAGATGTGACCTATATAATGATGGCGCAGTTTTCTGTAGTATTTAATATTGTGTGAAAGAGTAACAAGCAAAACTCTTTTCCTCTCTTTTTTGCTATCTTCATCTCTCTTTCTCATAAACACACATATTTACAAAGTTCCGAATTAATTAACAATCATAATAATATAATAATAATATATTCTCACGCCTTCCCACAAGGGAAGGGGTAGGCAGAGGTGAATAGGTAATACCGACACACCCACCTTCCGCCAGAGGTATATTAGCCAACAAGAGGTTTATTTGCCAACGTGACAGATGGCGAGTCCATCGCCGTTACTCAAGCACGACTATACATACGCCTTTGAATTTCTTCTCAGACGTATGCAGGTTTCCTCTCGATGTTTTCCTTCACCCGTAAAAGCTCGTGGTGTGACCTAAATGCTGTACTTAAGTTTAGAAAACTCATTG